>CM061531.1:165344572-165370431 GCA_030545055.2 Neoaliturus tenellus
TGAGGTTAGAATTGTCCATGGCGGCCGCCATGTTTAGTTCAGTTTCACCACATAGAGTTGGCGACCGGTTATTTGTCTAAAGGAGTGGGGGAAAGAGTGGTAGGGGAAGGTTGCCATTTTATAAGCCCTCTCCCTAGGCGGAGCTTCTCATTCGATCGCCAACTTTCAAACGATAAACACCTCTCCCATGGCACAAATGAATTATCCCACTATCACCAACTAGTTCAACTTTAAACTATTTCTGGTGGTAGTTGGATAGGCTTTTTTAAAACTTACTCTGGATGACCTTGACATACTTTCCAGACCCCCAGTTATAACTGTTGAATTTCAGTTTTGATCTTACTCTTAATTTTTGTTCAACTTTTAGACTTTAGTTAACACAGTTGAATTTTAATTTTCAACTAACTCTTAATTCATGCCCAATTCTACTTCAAATTCAGGGCATATGCTCTCGCCATCTGCACCCCAGCATCTGACGCCATCTGCTCGAGCAGCTGCTCGGGCAGATGGCACCACTTCCGGCGCAGAAGTAACCAAAACACACTACTCTCAGTTGTAATTATATTGAGTTTAAATTGAATTGAAAATAACTTTATTAATGAGTCATACTTAGTATACATAAAACGAGGTGGCCCGTGCGCAAATTGCGCATTTTATGATTCTGATGTGTGAGTGAAACTCACCTACAGTAGCCTACGTGAATGTTGATTATGTAATGAAGTGACAGAGATCTATTTTTGTTTACTATCTGGCTTTTAAAATTCATCTGAAGGTAATCAGCTGTTAAATTACAATTCACATTAAAGAACTTGCAATAAAAGTTGGTAAACATTTTAAAGCGCCCTCTAGAAATCAATCAAAGGCGAGAGGGGCGAAGCCCGAAACAATATGACCTTTTTAATTACGATTCGTCACTGCGGTATAACCTAAGCTTTAAAATGACACCTCAATCTTAAAAAGGGAGCATCTCATAGGTCCCAGTTTCACAAGTCCCAGTTTGCTTAAAAATCACTAAATATTACAAATTTCATAGGTCCCAGGTTCAAATGTCCCAGATTTATTAAATTAAATACTAAATTCAGTTAGTTCACTGGTCCCAGTTTCAGATGTCCCAGATTTTGTAAAAATAATATTAATAATTAGTCAATTCATTGGTCCCAGGTTCATATGTCCCAGTTGCGTTAAATTAAACGAAAAACGACGCTCGTTTCATAGGTCCCAGTTTCACAAGTCCCAGATTTCAACCGCGCCAAAAGTGACGCGGCCGCCTAGTCGGGCTGTACAGTCAGAGCAAAAATTGACTCATTCGGTCGGCCCGCGTACCGTATTCACCGAGTACAGCCGCACAGTTCTTGCGCTGAACAATAATAGAGGAACCGCATTTTTTATTTTATTGTATTTATATTTTTATTTGTTCATTTATTAATTTATTTATTATTTAAATTAAAATGTACTTCTGGGTTGAATTTAAAATGAAGGTCAAACTTTTCGGCGTTGATCGCACTGTGGCTATACTGCAGGATCGGCGTCATTTCAACGACAGTGCGTGCTGCCGCTTACTCGCTCCTGTACCACAACTGAGAGGATAATAGTAATGAAATTTATATATTCCGTTTATGTATTAAATACAGATTCCATCAGTATGAATAATTTTTACTTTCTTAATTATAGGTAATTATAAAAATTGGAAATGTTTGAGAACCAATTTATTTGGACATGAAAAAGTTACTAAACGAGGAAATTTTTTATTTCTAGGTTTGAAAAAGTAGTTTTGGGGAAAGTTGTAGCCAATGAGACGAATTTTTTTATTGTATCAAGAAACTTAAGAAAACATGACCTGATCGTTGGTAAGGGAATTAATAGTGGCGCGAAGAGGTTGAACTCGAGACTTGTGGTCTCACTTTGGCCACCGAAGTTATAGATCCCGTCGTTTCTTCTATAATTTGTTACTGTTTACAGATAAACACTTTTTAATTTATAATTATTTTATATATTTGTAAATAAGTGGTGATGAAATGTTAATGCTTTATTAATTGAGTAATTTGGTGAATGAAACAGCTACTGTATATTTAAGATAGATTTTCAATTAAATTACATCGTTGATAAAAACCAGTGATCGATGAAAAGGAATCTACAGAATGTGAAAATGATTTACTTTGTATGCTTTTTAATTGTTAAGAAGAGAATCAAGTTTGTTGACCGTGGGAAACAGAGAATTTTTACTTTACAATAGTGAACGCCCTTTGAAGCAGAGGATGAAACTGAAAAGTGCTGTTTCTTTACATTGTAGAATAATAACAACGTCGCTCATGCGAGCGTCGGGTCCTTGCTCCTGGGTCCCCGTTATTTATTTTACTGTTATGAATGATTTTTTTATTGGAAATGTGGGTTTTTTCTTTGGTGTCGTTCTATTTTATCTTATAATTATGATAACAAATACAAGAATCTGATCTACATAACATTACACAGATAACTGCTGATACGTAATCGGCTAAAAATTGATTTATTACTAGTTGTCATTCAAATTCTATTACTAATTAGTAGTGATCATATTATACTTATTACTTTTCAATTAATGTCGTTATGATTTCCTATTTCATTGTTATGTACTTTCGGGTCAAGCGAACATTTATTTAATTATTTTTTATTATCTTATATGCCACGATTAAAAAAGAGTTAATTTTGCCATGATTCGCTTAGTGCGCGAGCAGGGTTAATTCCAGGGCCCGCGAAGTAAATACCTACGTTGGAGTGCCGCCATGTTGGATTTATTTCCCATAAGAGCAGTGCTAAACTTGTCCCCGGCATTTGTCATATAATTTCTTTATTTTTTGTCGGATTGGTTCAGAATAAATAGCGTTTGAATCACAATTAAATTCCGCGTTCCTTTTGCGAGATCGATTCTTTGTAAATAATTTATAAAATTGTGTAGAAAAATTTTTTTTAAGTAGTAAGAAACTTGTTTTGTTTTTTCAAGTTAGTAAAACACATTAATTTGTATAACAGATCCCTCTCGCAAACCAAATCCCGCCTTGATGAACCCTTTATTTAAAGCTATAAACCATTATTTTCTGATTATAAATAAAAGATTTATTTGACATCCCGTTTAACATTGCTCTTATGGGGGAAAGGCGGAATTTGGATTTACTCCAACGCCCTCCCCGGTCTACCCGAGCCCGAATGCCGCCTCACGGCCGCCGCCGTAGCGCTAGGCGAATTTTATGGATGCAGAGGTTTACGGGAATCGTGTTTTAAAACTGACTAATTAAGATAGAGATTGTGTCTTAACTTTTTCTAAAGGTAGAAAAAATGATCTCGTCAGCTATCTTTTCAGAACTTTTAAATAAAATTTCTAATTTTAGCTATAATTGACTTATAGAATCATCTGTTTTTCTCGATGCAAATGCAAGGGTTTTTTTTTAGAATCCTGTTATCTTCTGCTAAATGCAGCCTAGAGCTATATCTAAGGTATCATATTAAAGAAGAATAACGGTGCTAAATTTCCTTAGCTACACTTTGGTAATCTCACTTTCGTAGTTTTATCAAAACTAATGGAAAACTTCAGTTAAAAATGGAGAAAAACTGATTATTGTACACGGTTATAGCTGAAGTTAGAAATTTTATTTTAAAATTTTAAAAGGATAGCCAAATAGATCCTTTTTTTCTACTTTTAGAAAAAGTAACAGCTTATCTCTATCTTTAGTGATTAGTTTGAAAACACGATCTTCGCAAACCTCTGCATCTATAAAACTCAAAAACAGATGATTTTGGACAGCTATAACAGAAATTAGAAATTTTATTTAAAAATTCTAAAAAGATAGCCGACGAGATCCTTTTTTCTACTTTTAGAAAAAGTTAAGAGTCAATCTCTATATTAATTGGTTAATTTTAAAAACACGATCCCCGTAAACCTCTGCAGCCATCAAACTCGCCTAGCAGTATGGCATTCGGCATTGTTGTTCGGGCTCAGGTAGACCGGAGCCTTAGGACAATTCAATTACAATTGCCGAATTATATTAATAAATTTATTACGTTGGTTTCACGCCCATGTGGCATCCTGATAAAATTATTAGACCAAATAATAAGGTTTGTGAATTAATTTAGATAAGTTAATTCTTCACCCAGGTAGTCAGTTAACTAATTTAATGTTCGAAACATAATAAGACGGGTTTATAAAACCAATGGCTGTGATTAATGGCGGTTTCATTATTAAAATTATTTAAAGACACTAAAACGTTTTGTCAACATCCACTTTAATTGCCGAATGTGATAACGAAAGTCAAGTCACTCGCCCGCCTTGTCGCAATGGGTATTATCCCAATTCACTTACACCATTAAAGCATTATTAAATAAGTAAAACAATCGTAATCAACTTAAAACGTTTTCTCGAAGGTCAATTAAATTCACAATAGGAATGAGGGACAGCTTGTCCGACGAAATAAAATAACGGAATTATATCAATTTAAAACAACCACTGTGAGTGTCCGAGTAAAGTAAAATACGAACAAAATTATTTGAAAGGATTAAACGTATTAGTGAAATGTTAAAACCACGGAGAAGCGTGCCGAGAGGAGTAGTTATCGATTAATGTAAGTAAAACCTACGGTAAATTATATTTTGGTAAAAATTTGAATAAATCTCTAAAAAAATATTAATTAGGCGATTTTCTTTACTAACATGTTAATAACTTACGTACTTAACAACCGTGTAGCTTTTTAAAGGGTTTGAACATCCCTAACACTTTAGTTTTACTATTCGCTTGGACAGGTGGATTTACTCCATTTGGAAAACTATTTCCAAAGGATCAATTCAAATAATATAAAAATCTTTTGAGGTGTACATAAAAATTTAATGCGCAAGCGTCGTGCGTGATCTCAGATGTACTTAGCTCGTCGCAAAAATGGTCATCTTTGAACTAATTTGCAATGAAATTATAAAATTATTTTAATATAAGAAATTATAAAAATTTAAACAAGTTTGCGTAAATTATTTTAAAAATCATTCAACCAACTTGTTAAAAATATCCACCATAAATTTTATTTCTAAAAAAAAAAAACTAACTTCACTCAAAAAATCTTATATAAAATTAAATTGATTTTTACACATTTTTTGTTATCTATTTAAAATGAAATAAACCGTTTAAATTAAAAGCTGTGCATAATTATACATAACGTAGTTAAGGCAAAATGTGAATAAGGTATATAAGTTTCATAAAAAAATATTCTGTTAAAGCCCAAGAGTGTTGCGAATGTAATTGTCGCATTTCGACACTATCTCAATGTCCAATAATTATTCCCCGACAGTTTTGGATTTATTTAGCGAATTTAGAGTAATGGGGTAATATATATGTTGATAAGATACCAAAACTAATCTTGCACTAACGCTATAAAATAGAATATTATAAGCCCTTGCCGTGCGCCACGCGGGAAAAATAGTGGCCATTGCACCGCCCGTTGCTGCCAGCCGGCCGGCCGGCGGAGATTGTTGCTCAGACTATACAGCCCGACTCGGCGCGGCGGCCGCGTCACTTTTGGCGCCGTTGATACCTGGGACTTGTGAAACTGGGACCTATGAAACGCGCCTTGTTTTTCCTTTAAATTAGCGCAACTGGGACATATGAACCTGGGACCAAATAATTAACTATTTATTAATATTATTTTTGCAAAATCTGGGACATCTGAAACTGGGACCAGTGAACTAACTGAATTTAGTATTTAATTTAATAAATCTGGGACATTTGAACCAGGGACCTATGAAATTTGTAATATTTAGTGATTTTTAAGCAAACTGGGACTTGTGAAACTTGGACCTATGAACCCTACCCCTTAAAAATCGGTCCAGTAGGTCGAGAGAAAAAGGGACGTAACAGACGAAACCCTTATAGAAATAAGAAGATAGATGGTGTCAAGTCTGTACTACACTATAACTAATGTTACAGAAAATAAAAGACAAAAGTACTATAATTCATCAAACTGTACAAAAGCAGAACAAAAAGTCTTTTTTTTAAACATTTTTCTCTATGAACTTATTGATCGTTAGTTCATATAAAATCATCATTAGTTCTCACTTAAACTGGTAATTTATTAAAAAATATTTTCCATGGTCAAGATGGTTTTTTATTAAAAAATTCTAATCTCTGCAGATTTTATTTCTATATCTTGTGTGCTAGTTGTGTTAAACGAGCACGACTTTGGTCTGATACATGTTGAATTATTGAGAGTCTATTGTAATTTTCAATACCACACTAAAGTAATTATGTGACCGCACATAACCGTGTGTAATGACCTAGTCCACGCTAGTCAACACTGCCGAGACGACGCGAGTGCGCTACTTCGTGGACATGCTGATCGACAAGCGCAAACCGGTCATGTTGGTGGGAGGCGCTGGCTCAGGCAAGTCCGTCCTGATCAACGAAAAGCTTAACAGTCTCTCGGAGAGCTATGCCATCACCAATGTGCCCTTCAACTTCTACACCACGTCCGGTGAGTGGCAACCATAGATATAGATTGCTAGACCCAGAAGTTTTGTTTAACCCATTAGCATACCTTTTCAAATGCATAGTGACCCCAGGAGTTCCACACTTGGTTGGCAATTTCAGTTGGTCACTGAAACCGTCCAAGTGTGATTCAGTCCACAAATTCATCTTCAATCATTTGAAGATAAGTCACAATCATCAATAAAAATTTCAATTTCACTTGATTGCAAAACATAACTATTTGACATTGGGATGTAAACGCAACCTAAAAACTTGCACTAATTTATTTACGTCATAAATTATTTTCTGATCACTAGGATTAATAAATTGATATTGTAGTTAAACTAATGCAGTTTATTGTAGAAACAAGTGACCTAGTTCTTATTGGTAAAAGCCTAAACTGCTAGCACTGTGGGATGATGAAAGTACCTCGTCGAAGTATCCTGTAGTGTATTAGCAGATTTGCACGTTAAACTCTTCGAAGTAAGCCATTGGATTAATACCTGTTCACGTTCAGCTTTCAAATAAATTTCCTGGCTCTTGTATCTTCATTTAAGGATATACTCCTTAAAGTTAAGTCGTAAAGTAAAGTTAAGGTTAAGTCGTGTCCAAACTACAAAGAAGACTCTTAGAACTAAAAAAAAAAAAAAAAAAACTTATTGTACTCCTTTGACAAACATTTCACCCCATAAAAAAACTTGTAACTCGCAACATGTAAAGTTATGACATTTTTTTAGGTGTATTAAAATTATATAATAAAGTTTTCTGGAAGGTTATCGGCTTTGAGATTAATTAATGATGTAAATACAGTACACTCTCGTTCATCGGACTCGGCGACATCGGAACTCCGCTTCATCGGAACTGAAAATCTGGATATTATTAAATTTTTTTCTTACGAAATAAATAATTTTTCCGTTTTAGCGCCTTCAATTTCCATTCGTTCTATCCGCACAACAGTGAAGTATCACATTTTGCATCAAACTTCATCAGGCGTTTTCCATAATCTTTACCCATCGATGTGATTTACGAGGCCGTGGAGTACAGTATTCGCACAAAAATAGAAAGAGGAAGGGGTAGGAAGTGAACATCCGGTTCGACCGCTTCCCAAACTGTCATTCAGTCTGTCTTGCGTCGCGACTGCACCAAGAGGTGGAAGTCAGTTGACTGCTGAGTTGATGAGTGGAATATGAATATGGAATATGAGAATAACGATTTTTTATCTTTATTTCCTGCGTTGTTTTTATTCCTATAGGTTCATTGTTGCCATGTTCAAAGTTTGAGTGCCTTATTTTCATAAAATCTCTTGTGTTATCTTAAAAACAAGAGTGAATACAATCACGATATGTCACCATACGGGCGGAAATGATGACTCACGACGGACTCCGCTTCATCGGAATTTTTCGACATCCGAACCGGCCGTCCGCCACATTAGTTCCGATGAACGAGAGTGTACTGTACCTGATTAATGGTAATCCTTTTGTTGCGACAGCAACTAGTTTCGACTCACGTCGGAGTCATCATCGGGCTTGAACAAAGATGTGAATTCTCTTCATATGAAGGTCGTCAAAATGATAAAAAGTTTAATAAATAAACACAGACACATATCACACGGAACAAACGACACGAAGGACACGAACACAGACATACAAAAAACAGTTAACAACGACGCAATCCCGGCGGCGGTAGAGTCTAGACTGGCCGGTGGAGGGTGGACAGGTGGTCGGTGCGTCGGTCCACTGGCCAGTCTAGACTCTACCGCCGCCAGGATTGCGTTGTTGTTAACTGTTTTTCGTATGTCTGTGTTCGTGTCCTTCGTGTCGTTTGTTCCGTGTGATATGTGTCCGTGTTTATTTATTAAACTTTTTATCATTTTGACGACCTTCATATGAAGAGAATTCACATCTTTGTTCAAGCCCGATGATGACTCCGACGTGAGTCGAAACTAGTTGCTGTCGCAACAAAAGGATTACCATTAATCAGGTATTTACACCATTAATTGTACTCATTGGTAATCCGGAGGCTAACATTCCATCATGAAATTTGAGATTAAGAATTATGTTTCCTTTGTTTACAGAAATGCTTCAAAAGGTACTGGAAAAGCCACTAGAGAAAAAAGCAGGACGTAATTACGGACCTCCAGGAAGCAAAGTCATGATCTATTTTCTTGATGATATGAACATGCCTGAGGTAAATTTAGCCATTTCTGTATAAATAATTTGATCTCTAAGCCTATTACATTATACAGTTGTTTGAAAAACATAAAATGATTATTGTGATAAATGAATTAGTTTGTGTTCTGTGTTAAAAATTATTGATCAGATAATATTTTACAAATATCCTAAAAAAGGTTGTATTTATAAACATTTTACTGACATCACAAAATCGTAATCAGGCACAAAGCTTGCTTCCCACCTTCTGCAAGAACAGAAAGCAAGCAGTCAAGATAAATAGTATTTGTGGTGATATTCTAGATATAAAATATGGAGTGGCACAGGGAGGGATGGTTGGTCCTGTACTGTTCATCTTATATGTGAATGATCTTTTTGAATTCTCAATTACATTCAGATATTTTTGCGTATGCTGAAGATACTGCCCTGGTCTGCTCTGCTTCAAGTTGTGATAGTTTGAAGACCAAAGTAAATGAAGATCTGAAAACTGTTTCTAAATGGTTGGTCCGTAATAAGCTTTTGATAAACAACATGAAATCCAATCATATTTTGTTTTTTGATCGTAATGCAAATAAATCGTAGATCTTACAAATGAGTTTGGCCTGGTCTGCCACAGTCACAGGTGTTTGTATAAATGTGAGTGTACTAACATAGAAATGACAGACTGTGTTAAATATTTGGATCTTTATGTGGATCAAAATTTAAAGTGGAGTCAACCCATAGATTATTTAGCTGTTAAGTAAAAAAAAAAATAATAATTATGCATTGTGTTTTATAAGTAATTAAAAAAAAAAAAAAAAAAAACATCTAAAGCAACTGTATACGTATACATCTTGGTTTGAAAGTACAATGTGTTATGGAATTATACACTATGGTGGAACTTTTCCTACTATTTTGCAACTCATTGTAATGATTCAAAGATTTACAGAGATCTAGTAATTTTTATTACTGTTTTTCTTTCTTCTATTAGACTTTAATATATACTGCATTGTTATTGTCATTGTTTTATTTAAATTATCTTCTAATTAGGTAATTTTGTTTCGTGTAAAGTTGTTTGACTGTATTTGTAAATGTCCTGAGGTTTTTTTTAAGTAAATTTTTTTCCACACAAAGATGTACAAAATATTTTATCTAATAAAGGATTTGTCTATTGTCTTATGCTCACCACATTGTCCAAAAAAGCTAAACGCTCAAATTGATAAACGGACATCATTGACGGGACATTAACAACATGAGATTGTTCTGGTAATACATGGCATGACTCTTACAGGTAGACAAATACGGGACAGTGCAGCCACACACACTGATCAGACAGTGGATGGACTACCAGCACTGGTACGACAGGACCAAGCTAACACTCAAGGACATTCACAACATAATTTTCTTTTCCTGTATGAACCCAACTGCAGGAAGCTTCACCATTGATCCCAGACTGCAGAGGCATTTCAGTGTTTTTGCCCTCAGGTAACCATTGACAACCGTTAATAATTGATGTGAATGGAACTTACATCAACCTTTCACTTACCTTTTCACTTGTTACTGTACTCACCAATATGAAGCCCATTAATCACAAGTGTAGAGTTCATAATAAATGACAAAATATTTCGTTAATCTTGAAATTGCTGCACTATATTTAATATTTATCTTGAACTTTAAAAAGTCTCAAAACTAATTCATACTTAAAAATTACTACTTTTTACATAGGCATAGGCTATGCTTTATACTCTTTAAAAAGTAGTTTGTTTTGGCAAAATTTTTCCTTCCTAGAATTTTTTACTTTGATTTTGGTTTTTGTATTGGGTTTATTGCCACGAGAAATCGATTCTACCTGGTCCCATGACAGAAAACCCCGGTTTTCGGCCTACAGCCCTTCAAAGAGTATCACTAAATCACTATTTTGAGACAGGGACCTCACACAGTGGGTATTTTAACCTGAATATGAATGAGAGATGAGAGTAGGATGATTGTGGCACGATCTTTTAGTCTTGTTACTGACTAAGGCCGACATTTTCCTTAGGCAGGACTGTTAATTAATAGCCCAACAGCCAATGGTATCTAGAGACCTACAGTTTAACGTGGGATCCGAACCACAATTTCAACCTCATATATACGAATTGGTCTAATTATGAGGATGGTCTCTATGGATGAACTAGTATTCACTAGTGCGGACGTTAATCCCCACTAAGGAATATCGCATCCACAAGCCATAGCTTATAACTATCCACAATTCGTGACCTCCAAGTAGCTGGATTACAGGACGTCGCCACCGTCCCAGTCATATAAGGATGTACATGATATCCTTATGGCCTTCAATTGTAGTTTGATCAAAAATCAGTTGGTAACTGTAGAAACTGTAGAATGCAACATGTCACATTTTCAAATGTGGTTCAAAAGATTAGTACCAGAGTGCATCACCGTCTTGCATGGCGCTTGAGAGAGCGACGTGAATAAACTTGTAATGGGAGCAAGTGAGCAGAGTGAACGATCTTACTAGTTCTCCGGGGATTTTAATTTTTGCAAGTCAAGCTTTTTCAAAGATACCAATGTGCCAAAAACCCATCTTTAATGAATACAATAGATAATAGTAAAATAAGTGTCTTTAATGAAACACAAAAAGAATATTTTATATTTAAGTGTTTATTTATTTCTGGTTTTTGAAAAATTGGCAGATGTTTAAAATATGACAGACTAAATTGAGAAAACTTGTACTATTCCCCATTTTTAACTTTTTCACTTGTTACTGTACTCATCAATACAAAGCCCATCAATCATGAGTGTATAGTTCATAATAAATCACAAAATAGTTAGTTAATCTTGAAATTGCTGCACTATATTTATCTTTAACTTTAATACGTCTCAAAACTAATTCATATTTTAAAATTACTATTTTTTACATAGGCCATGTTTTATAGCACTGATTTTGCTTTACATATGTCTCTCACGCAAAGGTTGCAGTGATGACCATAAGACCTAATTTTTTTAACAACACTATTTGAAGTTGTTTTCTATTCACTTGGAGCGAATAGGTAAACACAAAAAAGAACACACAGAAAGAGATAAACACAACCGCTTGCTCTTCTCACATTATATATCCAACAACATGATTATAGTAAAAACATTCACGGTTTTCTTTCAACAATGGAGATAGAAAAAATTCAATCTGGTTGTAGGTCAGAAATTGGTGTCAGCTATAAAACTCGAATTGAACTGACGAGTTTTTTTCCAAATTTCAAGACGAGTCATGTTGTACTATCTTGGCACATATAACACCCTTAATTACTTGTTGATTTTGTTTCCATAAAAATACTTCTGCTATGAAGCACAGGAATTTTATTCTTTCATTGGAGATAGCTGTCTGGAGTGATTTTGCAGACAATTTTTTTGTATCTTTTTTTCGTAAACAAATAAGTTTATTTTGAGGTTTAAGCATATGTCATAGCAATCAGGATGAACAAAACAATCATTAGGGCTATATCTCTTACTCTGAATTCGGGGCCAAATCAAATACTTTTTGGGACGTCCTTCCTTTAAGAGTTATTTTATATACTAGGTATACAATGCAGTTGTCTGCTTGCAATATTGAGCGGAGCGACTACTTTTTAAATCAATAATAGCAAATATTTTATGGTTAATTCAAGTGAGCTTGTTCGCTACGCTCACTCGCCTTTTGGGTCAGCTCGTTCGCTGCTCTCACTCGCCTATTGGGTCAGCTCGTTCGCTACGCTCACTTGCCGTCAATTTAGTTTGTTCGCTGTGCTCACTCACCTTTTGGGTCAGATCATTCGCTGCACACACTCGTCGCCAAATTTAGGTTGTTCGCTGTTCTTACAACAAGTCTGTAATACTCTAATAACGTTTGAGTACGCAGGTTTGCTGCGACGGGGTATTATATGTTTACAAGGTATTAAATGGTGCGTCGTCTAAGATTTGCACCTCCTGTAAAAGTGGCATTTTATTCACTTAAAAAGGTAAACAAAACCACTAAAATAAACAACACAACAATTTCACATAAAATTCAGGACTGCGGAGAACATATAAACAAAAGATGGTGTCTATTACATTACACCAGTTTTCCCCAGCCCTGCATAAAACTACTGTATTCACAAACAGCTGATAGTAAGAGTCTGCAGTTAAATTTGATCCTTATAACAGCTGTATAATCAACACACTGTAAACGAACCAAATAAAATATTTCTCCTATTAAAATAACATGGTAACTTTAAAGGGTCGTAGGGCAGAACCCGTATGTCCGATTTGGACCATTTCAGATTTATACCTTCCCATAGATGGTTACTATGACCGAGCAAAATTTCGTGAGGATCACTCCAGCCGTTCAGGAGGAGTACTTGTAAATAAAAAGCCAGAGTGTAGTATAGGAGCTTCGCTCGCTTCGCTCGCTCCGCTCAATAATATACTGTCACTGTGTGAAATCCTTAAATTTTACTTACAATTTTTTGAACACTATAGATGTTTCGGCTTGAAATATTTCTACCCAAACATATATTTTAGGCATTGTTTTGCTTGTTTGCAGTTTCCCAGGACCAGAGGCATTGTTCCACATCTACAACAGCATCCTACACCAGCACGTCTCCAACTCAACACTCAAGTTTCCGACGGCCGTCATCAAGACGTGTGATCTCATCACCCAGCTGGCGCTCGCCATGCACTCCAAGATGTCGTCTGTGTTCCTCCCCACTGCCGTCAAGTTCCACTACACCTTTAACCTCAGGGATCTGGCCAATATTTATCAGGTGCAGGTTTTGATTGCTACTTAAGTTTGTTGTTTGGGATACTAATTTTTAATATTGGTTATACAAAACAGTATTGATTATGATGAAATAAACTGTTAAATATTATACTTTGGCTTATAAGTTGTATACCCTTTCAAGTATGGAGTGCTATTTTACTATATTTTTACCTGACATGAATTATTTGTTGTGATGTGTACCGTACCTTTTTTAAGACAATCACAATTATACAAAACAAATTACAGTAGGGTCCCGGTTATCCATTCTTCAGTTTTCCGCCATCAATTATATATCATTTGCGGAGCACTCAAGGTCACATCAGCTAGTTAGGTGCTCTTTTAAATTTTATTTCCTTTGTAACTTACTAGTGCTATTTCTGTGAAATATTATGTTTATAAAACAAATGTTCACTATGAAAATTCATCAGTATTTACTTCTGTTTTACTTCAGTTTTACTATTATCTGCCATTTTCTCTTGTCCTCCCTTCTCCTGGCCATTTATGGTGGATAATCAAGACTTTACCGTAGGAGTCTGCGGTGCACCAAAAATTCGGTACAGGTATGGTGCAAGGCAAAATATAATCATCGGTTCAGTACGGTTAAAAGCATTGGTCCGGTACGGTTAAAGGCATCGGTACGAATCCGGTTCGGTACAGATTACAAATGTCAAAAATACTAATACATCTAGAATTTTTATTTGACTTTAGAAAAACAGAATTTATTAATATTTTGTTATCTCTTTGTTTTTATAGATTAACGCATAAAAAGAATGGCTTGTCATCTTCGATCAGTAACAAGATTAAAAGTTAACTTACGATGTAGCGTTCGCCGAGTGCCGAGTCCACGGATAGGAATACAGTTTACAATTCGCCAAACCTCATTTAGAGAATCATGTCCTCGTTGGCAACAGCGCTCATAGCGGCTGATCAAGTACATTAGCTCTTATTCGGTGACCACTACAACAATTCACAGTGATATGAATACCAACCGCCAGAGACGCTAGCGTCAGTAAATATTTGTTTGATAAGAAATGACGAGAACTGTATCGACTGCCGATTGAAAAGATATGTCCTAACCTGTAAGGTGACACAGATTAGCTGAATGCATTCAGGAAATAATACACGATCGCTTTGCGCAAAGAGTAAGACCATCCAAAAGCTGTTTGTTCATATGAATTTATATTGATCAAAGAAAACGAGAAACGTAGAAACATTCTAAATTTTTCAATTTGTTTTGCCATCACCAGATTGTCTTAATTTATGGGCAATACTTTCGAAATCACTATATTTTACATCGTTATATATGTTCTTTCCAGAAGTTTAGGTGTTGTATAAACGTACTCTGTGGCGATTACTTTCTCATTGTACTTTGCCTACTCTTGTTGGATTCAGTTTGGTTATTAAGCTTGCTCTGTGAATAGTCAGGCCTACTAGCCTACTTTGTTTAGTGATAGTTGCCCTGGAGGTTTTATGAAATAAGTTAAGGATTTGAATTTAACCAAATGTGAAGCACAAAAAGTTAAGTTGTAAATAAATAAGCAATAATTGTAATCATGAGTGATTCTAACACTGGCGATACCACTCCAATGATGGCATCTGTCCCCTTTGCAATAGGCCTAGCCTATCGCGGCTATGATCGCCGGCTAAAAATAGTTTTTGAGTTCCGCCTTGATTTTTTTCATTAAGTTAAAACTTACTTTGTTCTTTTATATATTTTTGACAATTTGGAAAAAGACTGATACAGCATGTAGGCTGTAAACTTTCTTTTGAAAATCTCTATTTATGTTTACAAGTTTTTTATCAGCCAAAAATAAATCTATGTTTTTAATTGTTGTGATGCTGCTACTCACTTTATGTTCATTTTTACAACTTAGCTTTAAACTGATATTACCAGCATACATCTACAGGTGTAAAGTACAAGGACTTAAACTTAAGTGATTATTATATTTTTCCTATTAAAGTTGTAACCTAGCAAAATATGGTAAATGAGGAAATTAGGTATTTGAGGTGTTACCCATCAATATTAATACCACTAGGCCTATATTGATAACGCGTATTGTACTGTATCAATTTTGTACTGAGAACCGAGGTACACAAAAATTGTACCGTACCGACCTGAAAAATGTTGTACCGCAGACCCCTACTTTATCGTAAATCGAATCAAACTACTGATGACAAAACAAATTGATAGTTAAAACAGAAAATAATAAAACTAGGTTAGGTGTCTGTTCACCATTGCATAACATAAACACATTGTTTGGTATACATATTGTAAGAAGCCTTTTAAATATTCATGGTGTATTAGATGACACATGATTGAGCAACGACTCATGAATCGTGTTTCAGATGATGATGTTCTGCAACAACGATTGCATCACTACGCCAGGCAGATTTGTGAGGCTGTGGATTAGGGAATCCGCCGAATTTTGTTGACTTTTAAGTCCTGGGATTCTCAGGATTAATCCCAGATTTTTTTGGATTACCAATTTATGCAAAAATTGATGTTAATTATGTTAAAAGCTCTTATTACAGCGTTTATGACTCAAATTATATTTGAATGATTTTGTAAATCACATAGTTGTGTTTATTGACTTATTTATTGTCTTATAAATTAACTAAGATGTGCTTTCTATGCTCTCTTATAATATAGTTTTAAATTTACAAAGCTAGACACGGTGTAAATAAAAGGTTAAATTTTAACCATAAAATTGAATTTTATAAAGAACAACATTGTAAGTAATTTTTTTTTTATTGATCCTGAATGATCAGCATCAAATTAACAATAAATAGTAGGCTAATATAGCTTATCGTCATCAATCCTGTAGTAATTCTCAAACGATTACTATAGTTTTACTACCTCATCAAATCGTCCATTATAAAAATATCATTTCAGTGCTGAACAGCTTGTCTTCGTCATAAATTGACATACATTATCACAAAACACACATTTAAAAAATATTTTACTAATCTGGTCGGCCGACACAACAATTATTTCCAGACTAGATAAAGGTTCTGTTGCCGTGCGCGGACTAATACGTATCAGTCCGCGCACGGCTCTCTGCAGCAACAAGTGCATCACGAGGCCACCAGGGTGTACTGCAACTAGCTGGTCGACCATAACGACACATGAGTCATGTCGGCAATGTGTTGCAGGGGATGTTGTTTTGCAACAACGAATGCATCACTACGCCGGGCAGGTTCGTGAGGTTGTGGATGCACGAGGCCACCAGGGTGTACTGCGACAAGCTGGTCAACCATAACGACACATGAGTCATGTCGGCAATGTGTTGCAGGGGATGTTGTTTTGCAACAACGAATGCATCACTACGCCGGGCAGGTTCGTGAGGTTGTGGATGCACGAGGCCACCAGGGTGTACTGCGACAAGCTGGTCAACCATAACGACACATGAGTCATGTCGGCAATGTGTTGCAGGGGATGTTGTTTTGCAACAACGAATGCATCACTACGCCGGGCAGGTTCGTGAGGTTGTGGATGCACGAGGCCACCAGGGTGTACTGTGACAAGCTGGTCAACCATAACGACACATGAGTCATGTCGGCAATGTGTTGCAGGGGATGTTGTTTTGCAACAACGAATGCATCACTACGCCGGGCAGGTTCGTGAGGTTGTGGATGCACGAGGCCACCAGGGTGTACTGCGACAAGCTGGTCAACCATAACGACACATGAGTCATGTCGGCAATGTGTTGCAGGGGATGTTGTTTTGCAACAACGAATGCATCACTACGCCGGGCAGGTTCGTGAGGTTGTGGATGCACGAGGCCACCAGGGTGTACTGCGACAAACTGGTCGACCACAAGGACCGTGACACGTTCGGGAAGCTGATGGTCGAGAATATCAAAAAAGTCTTTGCTGTAAGTGTTGGAAAGTTTTTTAACTTCGGTGAAAGTATTGAAGTTTCAGCAGACTGCCAAGACCTCGAAGTGGAGTAAATTTTTAATTCAATGGAAATAAAATATTATGACCTGTGAGCTTCTTTAGAGTATTAAATATTTATTAACATTTGACGAGTTAGTCCCATTGAGCAGGTTGGATTAAAAATATCTTACAATACTATTTGGTATGTTAGAGGCAAATGATTGTATAAGCCTTTTTTTAAGTAATAATCAATTTTTAGAATAATTTACAATTTCTTTCAGTAACTCCTAACTAGCCGGTTTATTTTTAAGCTAAAATGTTCATTTTATTTTTAAAATTAATTGGTTTTTTTAAGAAACTGATTAGAAAGCAACTTTTACAAAGAATATTATTCAGCTGACTCACCAGACATGATATGCTAATACACAACAGTAAAATAAAACAAAAATAATATAAAAAACAAAAGGCTTTTATCGTTCTCTCTCCCCCCCCCCACATTTCATCCAAAAAGGATCGAGTCAAATAGTCAAATAGAAACTAGCTGTAAACTGAATTCTTTAAGCAATGAAAACAAAGAGAAATATGTTTTTAACTTCATCATGGTTCGTTTTCATTGGCTTGTTTGTTGTGCTGCAGGCTTTTATTGTGGAGGTGAGGTAACATTGTAGACAAAATTAGCTTTTACACTTCTAGATCTCTCATCATCATCTTACAAATAATGGCGGAAACCCCGCATTACATCTCATCTCATCACACCATCAATTTTAGTCCAAATTATATTTTTCTGTCAATCAACTTTTACAATGCAGTTTGCATGTAAGCATTTGTGACAAAATTCATTGCTGATAAAAAATTAATAAGATATGACTATGTTACATACCTTTATACCGTCGTCAATCCTAACAGTTTATCACTGAGTTTGGGTTATACAACCCCATCATTAAATCCGTTGGAACGTCGTCAAAAACTTAAAACACATAGTAAAAATTTAAAATATACAGTTTTATCACATACCACACAACAACACACGCAGGATACATTTACCTCAAATCAACTGTTAAATGTATCGCGTGTGTGTTTGTCTTTGTGTTGTGTGATAAACTGTATATTTTAAATTTTGACTATATGTTTTAAATTTCTGACTACGATCTAACAGATTTGATAATGGAATAATATATTCCGAAACTAGTCATCAGTGACAAACTGTTAGGATTGACATATTGACATAGGATTGGCATAAAGATAAATAACCTAATAATCTATAGTCATTGATCAATCCTGGAGACAAAAATAAATACTAAAAAACTTTGTGGCTCGTTGAGACAGAAACATGTATTCATCAACTTAAAAATATAAAAATAATATCTATAATATCTATATTCATTGCTTATCTGTTGTAACCTATTAAAATTACCTAATATTGAAAACCTATTAAAATCTATATAAGTTTGTGTGTCGTAAAGAAATCGTACAATTTTGTTTTAATATAATCATTGATTTTTTTAAATAGACATTTTTTTAATAGTTAGTGAGCTATGCACTCTAGACCAACAGCAAAGTAGTATTAGAAGTGACATTGCACACATCTCTCATATATCTTCTATGCCTTGAAGTTAAATGAAAGATAGTTGAAATAAATAATATTGGACACAGTCATAGAGAGCACAAAAATATACAGGGTGTCTCTGAACTCTCCACCGACCTTTTAAGTTTTTAAGGTATTATTCCTGGATCAAAGACAATCCCAAATATCATATGTAAAATTTCTAAAACTAATAGTTACCCATACAGTTGAAAATTTGTATTTCTTTAAAGAAAAATTTTTCATTTAAGAATGGATCCACGTAATAAGTTGAAATTCGGTGCACAGCATTTGAAGTAAAGACCTAGATGTTAAAAAATAATCAACTTTTTACCATTGATATTTTCAAAATGGCGGCTGTTTAAAATGTTTAACCTTAAATTTCAGAAAAACTACATAAGGTAGCAAATTTTATGTCCTAATGTGTTAAAAAAAAAAAACTTCATTTTAAATCCAACAATGAAAAAATTATGAAAATCGGTTCATAAATAAGCGAGATAGAGCGATTTAACTGAGGCTAGTCACGGTCGTACCGCTTCACCGGGAGCGTTTTGGTGTGACATCCATTGTTGAGCTGGCGCCGCGACCTCGCTTTTCACCGCTCAGATGCGTAACTATTTGTATGAAAATCGCTCTATCTCACTTATTTATGAACCGATTCTCATAATTTTTTAATTGTTGGATTGCAAATCAAATGTTTCAAAAAACACATAAGGACATAAAATTTGCTACCTTATGTAGTTTTTCTGAAATTTAAGGTTAAACATTTTAAACAGCCGCCATTTTGAAATTATCAATGATAAAAAGTTGATTAATTTTTTTCCATCTAGGTCTTTATTTCAAAACTCTATTTATTTACAGAATTTCAACTTATTACGTAAACCCATTCTTAAATTTAAAAATTTTCTTTAAAAAATACATAATGGCAGCTGTACGGGTAACTATGGAGTTTTGGAATCAGAATCAGAATCAGAATCAATTCCTTTATTGTTACAAAAAAACGTTTTGTATAGCTAGCATAGCTAGAAAACAGGTAACATTGTCAATAAAACTTAAAATAAGGCTTGGTGAAGTATGTTACGATACTTAGTCAACTTAACTAATGTTTCACAGGGCTTAAAGTAAGTCACAATGAGTAAAAAAAAAATAATAATAATAATTTAAATGCTTAATTAAATTGAACTGTCGTTTAAATATTCCTGAACTGAATAATACACCTTAGACAGCAAAAAAGACTTTATTTTGTTTTTGAAGCTAATAGTATCTTGTATCGATTTGTACTCAATAGGTAATTTATTGTAAAGTTTCATACCCATATAGTGAGGTGTCCTTTCAAAAACATTAAGTCGATGTCTGGGGTATTGAAAATCACTTTTAAACCTTGTCTCATAAGTATGATTATGCTGATGTTTGACTAAACTTGACAGATTATTTTTGATAAAAAGTAAAACTCGAAAAATATATAAACAAGGTAGAGTTAAAATTTCTAATTCTTTAAAGATAGGTTTGCAAGATGTTCTTGAAGTTGAAAAGGTCATTATTCTTAAATACTTTTTTTGGATTTTAAAAATCGACACAGCATCTGAGGTTACGCCCCAAAATTCTATACCGTAAGAGGCAATGGAATAAAACAATGCATAATAAACCATTAACTTAATCTTAAAATCAACAACATCACGAATCACAAGCATTTGATATACTGATGTGTTAAGTCGTTTCCCTATCCAATTTATATGTGATCGCCAAGTTAAGTTTTTGTCTATTTCAATTCCTAAAAATTTAGCGTGATCAGCAAAAGATACTTTATCCCCGTCTACCAAAATCTCTGGGTAACCATTATCTTTATTTTGAAGTGTTGAAAATTTTATCAAAAGAGTTTTCGAACCATTTAATTTCAAACCATTTGCCCCGAACCATTCAGATAACTGATGAAAAGCTTGGTCTAAAAGATATTTAAGTTCTTCTGTATGTTTAGCTTTAATAATTGCTGTTGTGTCATCTGCATATAGAATTAGATCTGTAGAAATATTACTTGGAACGTCATTTACATAGATCAAGAATAATAGAGGACCTAAAATAGAGCCTTGAGGAATGCCACATTTAATTTTTTCCCAGTTTGAAATAAATTTTTGATTGTTCTTCACAATTACAGTTCTTTGATATCTGTTTTCCAAATACGACTGTACCCATGTAAGAGCTGAATTAGAGAAATTATAAAATCTGAGCTTTTCTAAAAGAATGTCATGAACCACACAATCAAAAGCCTTGGATAGATCACAAAACACAGCGCTGTGCTCCGCGCTCCATCCAAGGCAGTCGACACAAGGTTTACGAACTCCGAAACAGCCAAAACTGTGCTTTTCCCTGGTCTGAAGCCAAATTGTTCATTAACAAGTAAATTATTATGTTCAAAATAACTCAATATTTGATTAAACGCAATTTTCTCAAATATTTTTGAAAGAGAAGGTAAAACCGATACAGGGCGATAATTATCGGGGTTGTCAGTCGCACCCTTTTTAAAAATAGGCTTAACTTCAGAATACTTAAGTTTGTCAGGAAAAATTCCATCATCAAAACTGTTATTGACAATAAGAGAAAGAGGTTGAGAAATAGAAAGCTTAACATCTTTTATTATTTGTATCGGAATCTCATCCCACCCAACTGATTTTTTATTTTTCAATGACTTAATGACGTTTTCAACCTGGACCTCAGAAACATGATTAAAAAAGAATCTAGATTGGAGATTATTACTCTTATTTTTTTTAATAAGCTCAGTTGCTCTAGATTTGTCAGGGAAAGTCCAAACTTCATTTGAAATATTTATGTACTTAGAGTTAAAGAAATTTGCTATTTCTTGTCCATTACAACTTATTGTGTCACCTAAATACATGTTAGGAAAATCTTTATTCAGCTTCTTAACACCAAGTTCTCTTTTTACTATATCCCATACTGCCTTACTTCTATTTTCAGACCGTTCAATCAATCTACCATTGCACATCTTCCTTGCTCTATTGCATACTGACTTGAAAATCTTTTTGTATTGTTTATAATAATTAATGAAATTCACATCATTTGTTGTCTTAGCTATTTTACTCAATTCTCTTTTTTTACAACTAGATACTCTAATACCTTCTGTAACCCATTGTTTATTTTTCTGAGAAGACTTATTTTTATAAAACTTGGATGGAAAGAACATTTCAAAAATATTTTTCAAATTTCCAAGAAATACATTAAAACTACAAGAAGAATGTTTACTAATACTAGGGATGGACGGGTCTCGAAATTACGAGAAATTTTCGAGAAATTTTTAATCTCGTTAACCGAGACGAGATTTTATTTTGATCGAGATTTTTCGAGACGAGAAATAATTTGTGAATAACGATAAAAAGGCGAATTTAATACTGCAAAATAAATTATTTTGAAGCAATGTGAAGTGTTTTATTTTCCTATCCTCCTCACAACTTCAAACTTAAATTGCCATCATAAACGGTTAAACTACGGTTGGACTTCCAAGATTTGAACTGGACTGGAGACGGCTCTACGACTGCATCTGCACGGACTGTTAGTGGTACTGACAATCAACAGTGAGTAGTGGGCGGAGTCAACATAGCTTCTGATTTATAAAATATTTCATTTGTTTGATAAATCTTTAGAACATTGGGAAAACTTTATAAACAATAAACAATCATTATTTGACATTTAATTGCTTCAAGATGATTATTTAAAACTGATTCAAATAATTTTTGACAAATTTAAGAGCTGTTTTGACATTGGCAGTAAGAATAGTAGTGACAATCAGATGAATAGCCAATCAGATTGAATAATGGCTAACCTCAAATATCCCACGTAATACAGAATTTAATTTACTTTCACACTCTTAGCAGAGTTCAGCTATTTTAAGCTATAAATGCTTAAAATCGGCTGATGGTTGATTTTATTTCAAGGTTTGGATACTAAAAAAAAAAAAAAAACTGAATAGGCCTATTAACAATAATTGTTGAACAGCAATAAATAGGTTGTGTTAAATACATAGAAAATCAATGGTCTTACCAGAACCATACAGGCTTCATGGCTACACTAATGCTTGCCTTTATTCAGTTAGGAGCAAAATAAAAACCTTACCACTAGCAGACGACAAATTGAGGGAATTACAATTACATGAATTCAAAAGCAGTGAAAGTTATGTATACTGGACTTGAATAGTTTGGAGAAATGACAATAAATAGCAAACAAAATGAGAGCTGAAGATTTTCTTATGGACAAAGACAAAGAAGAAGAGATTGTTTTAAAATTAAAATCCTCCAATTGAAAGTTATTTCTTGTTAGCCTCCCGGCCTCTAGGCTTGTGATTCAAAGTTAGTAGGCCTATGCCTACTAGAAATCTGTGAGTGAGGAAAAGCTCTTATTTGGAAACATTTTAAAGTAGGTTAATAGTGAAAAGTGAAGTAAGTAACTGTAACAGAGGATTCTCTTTTTATGTTTTACTAAACGTAGGTCGGTAGGGTTTATGGTGAGCCTATATCTTCTCAACCTTTTTATTGGGTCCATTCCTTTATAGGCCTAGACCTTTTGTTAAGAAAGTGACTTTTTTAACTTCAGTTTATTAACATAATCAGCAATTTACAAAGAAATATTTGTTCCTTCACATTAATCAGGATTAACCATGTTACAAAATCAGATTAAAATCCCGAACGCACATTTCTTGTGATGTATGAGAGGGAAAATCTCGTCTCGATCTCGTCTCGAAATTATTTGAGAATTAAAAATTCTCGTCTCGTCTCGTCTCGAACTGAAAATCCAATCTCGTCCATCCCTAACTAATACTATTGTACAAAAAATCCCATTTAAAATTTGACATATAATCTACAAAGCATTTCCTGTTTTTACTTGGGTAAATTCTTTTCTTATACTTTTTTTATATATGAAATTTTATATATGATATTTTGGTTTGTCTTTGATCCAGGAATAATACCTTTAAAGGTCGGTAGAGAGTTCAGAGACACCCTGTATATAAAACGTACTCAACACAAGCATATATATATACATATATAAGCGAACGAGGTGGTGCTTAACAAACAACAACTTTTGGCAGCTGAACTATCACGCACGTGATCTCTCAGCTATGCCAGCTGCCAGACAAAATGCAAATGGCCCTTTCCAGGGCCAATAAAAAAAAAATATCTACTGTGTTAGCTCTATAAAGAGAGATCTAATTTTTATTTTAGCGTTTATCTTTTTACATATACTGACTCAGGTGCTCTGCACCGCAGAATTTATTTTCCTATTCTTAAAACCTGGTGGCTGGCTAAATTAGCCATACGATGTATATATATATAGCGAACAAGCTCTACTTGAACAAAAAATAAGTCTTTTTGCACTGGGCATTTTAGCACACTGTTTGTAACTGATATTACTATAAAAAAATATTACTGTTTGAGTTTACCGAGCAAATCCTCGTCCCCCAGGTACTCTATATAATATAACAAGGCCTATAAATAATTCCTTTATAACAATAAGGAATTATTGTAAACAATAATTGAAAAAGTTTAATGAAATGAATTTGTTTACTCCAGTAATTTATATTTCACAATATTTACAAAACAAAACCAATCTTTAATTAAAATAAAATAAAAATATATTATGGCTAAATTAAATTAAAGGAAGAGCACAAATTGAACTGGTTGATAAAAAAAGTGGCCCATATACAGAAGCCTGTGCGCCTGCTGTTGCTTGAAAAAAATTAACCTTTATATTTGAATTTTTTTACAAAATATTTTGTTTGGTGCATTACAATAAGAATTTAATCAACTGTTGGATAGGAAAAAATCATTAATGATATGGAGTCGGGAGGACATCAACATTAGGATGTGGGTTGTTTACGGACAGATACTTGGTTAGGTGAAGACAGTTCTTAGGGGGTAGTTGAGGGTTTGAGATTTTAAAAAACATTTTTTTAGTTTTGCTTGAAGCACCAAGTAATAGAAATAATTAAAACCCTTGATTTTTTTACCTTCAGTGATTATTTATTAATGAAGATATGAAAGGAATGGTTTCTAATTATACAGGGTGTTAGTGATCTCTCTTTAAAAAAATCAAAGATTTTTCATTATGTCAAGACATAAAAAATCTCGCACAAACTTGGGTCTAAAATCCTTCGTTAAGTCACTAGTCACCATTTTTTTCAGATAATTTTTATTTCCGTAACAGATGATGATTGTGTTCAATTCATATTTGGTACGAAACTTTATCATACCATTGTAAATTTTCAGGAAAAATGATTTTTTTCTGATGTGTATTTTCAAAATGGCAGCCATTTTAAGATTTTAAATTCTAATATCTCAAATCGGTAAATTTTATCAAAATTTTTTTACGAAAGACCAAAAAGTAGCTAAATTAAATTATCTAACTAATTTTACCTAGTTTGTAAAGTAAAGGCCTGAGAACAAATTAAAGGAGTTATTGTGATTTTTCTCCATAAAAACATTGATTTTGCATTAAATTAATGCAAATTAAGGTAATTTTAACAAAACAATTATTTATTGTCATATCCTTAGAAAGTTGGTACCCTAGGTTGTTTAATTTAATTTGACGGGTTTTTTGTTTTTTGTAAAAATTTGCTAAAATTTACCAGTTTTTTTTTAGATATTTATGTTTAAAAATCCGAGTGGGTGCTATTTTCAAAATACACATAGGAAAAATTAATTTTTTTATTAACATGTACATTGATATAATAAGGCTTCATACCTATAATGAACTGAATACAGCCATCTGTTACAGAAATAAAAATTATTATGTGAAAAAAAAAACTAGATGGGGGCTAGTGGCTTAACGAAGGATTTTACCCATGTTTGTATGGTGTTTTTTGTTAGTTTTGACTCAAAGAACAAATCTAAAAATTTTTGAAAGAGAGTTCACTAAGTCCCTGTATGTTCCTTATTTCTTGGTCCTTTCGAGCAAAGTCCAACTTTTTTTATCTCAAACCTTCAATAATCCCTTAACAGCAGTTAA
>CM061531.1:165980014-166024167 GCA_030545055.2 Neoaliturus tenellus
CCTTTAAAATGATATATAATTGTAGTTACATTGTTGGATATCTAGCGCGGTTTAGCGGTGTAATGCGCTGATGCGTACACTGTCACGGCGGGTTCGGTCGAGGTGGGGCCAACCGACGCGGCGGCGCGGCGTTGCAATGACAATGTCGTTGTATAGTGAGAGTGTTTTTTCATCTGTAATTTTTATGTATTTGTATGTATATGTATTTATATGTATAATGTATTTTTTTATTTTCTCCATAAACACCATGGGGGTGAGTACATTGGTTTGCCGCCACATGGGTTTTGCAAGTAAATATAAGTTATACACCTTTCCAAGTGAATACATACCAAATTTTATCAAAATAAGTCAATAAATAGATAAGATTAGGTGTTTGTTGATGTCCCATAAGAATAACACAGGAATATTGTTTTATTTTCTCCATAACCATTCCGAACTCCTAAGTCAAAGGTTCAAAATAATACATTCGTTGTTTTTTAGCTCTTTAAAATGGTTTTAGTTATGTTTGTTGAACTTAAAAAATTAAGGCCATAAAAAGCTAAAAAAGCTTAAAAAAAACCACCTATTGAAACCCTGTTATAATTGTCCGTTCTGGACCTTCTGGTTTGCAAACTCGATCAAGTAAATGCTGCCTTACACCCCAGTAAAAATTGTTTGAAATTTTAGACTCCGTTCTAAATTTTTTCGTGTTCGCAAATACACACACACACCTATGTATAAATGAATTTGAATTAACGGTGTTTTTTGCTTTTGGGGAACTCAAAACGAAAAAGTAACATGGCCCCGGGCTTAGGTCATACAGTGACTACTACCGTAATAGCGTATTTCCTTTAGCAAAATTCGCTAAAAAGTTGCCTACGACCTGCTTTAACTTTCTGTCTACTTTGTGAAGTGGATGATGGTGAAGATCCTGGATGTTGGTTTAGAAATTGATTATGATGAGCAGATGTGAGCGGCCGATATGAGTCTGTGGCTTCTATGTACTGTGGTGATGATGTGGATGATGTGTTTTTAAGTAAATGTGAACTATTAATAAGATGGTCAGAAGTGATGTGATGGAAAGATGAGCTGTCACGTGGTTGTGTAAAAATATTTTTCTTAACTTGCTGAGAACACTTGAGGGGACTTTATTCTTCGCCTTCTTTTTTGGCGATCAAAATTTGGCAGATCATCTTCCTCGCTGACGCTCCTGATGCTGCTGCTTGCTATGCGTGCAAGCTTGGTTATTCTTCTTTTCTTTTTACCTTCTTCTATATCTGTCTCAATATCAGAAGTCGATTGTGCTAGTATTTCTTCATTGATAGCATCAAGAAGAGAACCAGAAAAAATCCAGACTAAACAAATTTTAAGATATTTTATATAGAGGCTGGAAAAACCGAGAGTATGCAAAAATGACACAATTTTTTGCCAGTGAAGAACGACTCTTCTCGACTTGTTCCCATTGCTATCTTAACAGCTGGTCAACTACCTAGCAACGTTCTTTACTTTTTTAAGACTACTTTACAATTTAATGTGTATCCGTAATTCTAACGTTTTGGGAGATAATGGCGGTGGAAGTTTAGATTTTTCAAACAAGAATAACATGGAATAAATTTTCATATCCATTTACACTGAAACCTTTATCTTTAACATACTTGTCTAAGCATAAAAATATATCTTATAACCTCATTTTAAATAATATTTCATCATAAATTACCGATTTTAATGTAATTAATTTTAGTTTTCTACAAATTAAAAATAATCCCCGCCACGTTGAAAAATTTATTGAAAAATATAATAATTTATGACAAAACTAAAAATGTATAATAATAAAGTGTTTAAAATAAGAAGCTAAGGCATTAATACGCTTGGCATTTTAACTTTAACGGAAAATTTACAGAGATAATGGATGTGAAATTTAACCCCATGTTATTCTTATAGGAAAAAATCCGACTTCTACCTCCATTACCTCCCAAACCGTTAGGATTACTTTGCATTTTATTTAGGTGTGTCTCCGAGGAATCAGCCAACGCAGAAAGATCCTTGACGTTGGTTTCGAAATTGATTATGATGAGCAGATGTGAGCGGCCGATATGAGTCTGTGGCTTCTATGTACTGTGGTGATGATGTGGATGATGTGTTTTTAAGTAAAAGTGAACTATTAATAAGATGGTCAGAAGTGATGTGATGGAAAGATGAGCTGTCACGTGGTTGTGTAAAAATATTTTTCTTAACTCGCTGAGAACACTTTTTTCTTCGCCTTCTTTTTTGGCGATCAAAATTTGGCAGATCATCTTCCTCGCTGATGCTACTGCTGCTGCTGCTGCTTGCTATGCGTGCAGGCTTGGTTATTCTTCTTTTCTTTTTACCTTGTTCTATCTGTCCCAATATCAGAAGTTGATTGTGCCAGTATTTCTTTATTGATAGCATCAAGAAGAGAACCTGAAAAAATCCAGACTAAACAAATTAGAAGAAATTTTATTTAGAGGCTGGAAAACCGAGAGTATGCAAAACGAGACAATTATTCTTTACCAGTGAAGAACGAATCTTCTCGACTTGTTCCCATTGCTGTCTCAACAGCTGGCCAACTACCTTGCAACGCTCTAGCGGCCAGGATTTGACTTACTGACAAGCAGGTTTAGGATAGCCAACCAAACATCAGTGATAGCTTGCCAGCCTACCTACCGTAGACATCAGTAGGTAGGCTGACCAAGCGAACATCAGTGTCGGTTCATCAGCCGACCTACCGAATGCGAAGTATGGTAGGTAGGCTGACGAACCAACAACTACATTCAGTTCACTAACCTACCAACCGTCACGTTAGGTAGGCGAGCTATGTAAACATACATATTGAACACTCTTGGATTGAGACGGACCCAATTTCATAGTTTGAACTCTTTTCAAAGATCTTTTCCGGTTTGCATGAGGTCCTGTTTCCAAGTTTGAAGCCAAAAGATGATGTCTCTTGTGACCAGACATAAAAACATACAGTTCCTCTAAAATAGAAAACATATTTTCTATCTGGGAACAAACTTCTATTGACTTCTCAACCACAAGTGCAAATCGATGTTAACTGCACCATACATAAAAGACTATTGGACACTCATTAATAATCATTGTTTTAAGACCAATGTATTTTCCCCTCATATTGCCAGCCCCATCCATACTTTGGCCAACAATTCCACTTGGGTCAATTCCTATAGACTTTAAACACTTCATCAGTTCTTGAAACAAATTTTCACCACTCGTATCTCCACAGGTAAAAACCTTAATAAGACGTTCTTCTGGTTTCACATTTAGTTTTGGCGATCCCTGAGCATCTAAAAGCTCAATATGGTGAATTATAACTGCTGAACACTCCTTTTTACTCACATCTTGCGTGGAATCAAATATGATAGAGTATAGTTCTGTGTAGTTTTGGACCCTACTATGTTACTCATCATATTGATAAGGTCAAAGATATTTCGATAGCTCAAAAAATTTGGACTTAATTTAGATTTTTCTGTTCTTGCTTTTTCAATTTTGTCTACGTATACCCTAGCATCAGGACTGTATTTACTAATAAGTTTAAAAAAGTCCAAATAGCTTTCCTTTTATTGATTCTTTTTTTCCAAAAACCCAGTATCTCTTCACTGAGATATCGACAGCAATCGATAACAACAGAAAAAACTTCTCGATTGTGATTTACAATCTTATCTGATTGCTCGGCAATGCTGGAGTCAATTCTCTTCTTGGGGATCCACATAAGACGTGTGTTTTCCCAAAAGTTCCCGCTTCTCCACCTTGAGCTTTCCCCCCAACCCCCTCCAAACCTGGGAATTACAGTGGTTCACTTTATTGGCCAAAGGCCGAGTATTACATACACTATCGTGTTGGAATTTTTTAAAGACATTAGTTTTTAATTAGTTGTAATTATTTGTAATTAGTTTTTCTACAACTTTTGTATATTGATACCGAATTTTATTGATTTGTAGATTAAATATTAAAATTAGTAACTTATTTTATATTTTTTTACAAGATATAATGGGATATAATTAATGATATTGTTATGTTAGTGTTTAAAGTAGATTAATTTATATTGATAGCGAATTTTATTAATTTGTAGATTAAATATTAAAATTAGTAACTTATTTTATATTTTTGTACAAGAATAATAAATACGGTGGGATTTTCTTAACACCTTGTTGTTGCTTTATAAATGTATGTACATTTTTAGTAATTGTCCAAATTCCGTTTTGAATCGGTTGTTGGAATCTGTTTGTTTATTTTAACTAAAAAAATGCGGTAATGCTTATGCTTTACATCATTAGGGTGGCGGAACACCGAAAAGTGCTCTGGCCCCACTGTGTTTAACCAATAATGGTTGATGTATCTGCAATAACAAAAAAATAAATAAAAATGGTGAATGAAATAAACAAAAGAACCATAAAAACACCATTAAACTGAGAATAGATGATCAAATTGTAGAAGACCCTAAAACAATAAGCAATATTTTTAATGAACACTATGCTACTGTTGCGGAAAGATTAAGAAATAATTCAAGCGTTCCCCCTTTAACTTCATGTACAACAAACACTCCGAAATCAAGTCTAATGCTTTATCCAACAGATTTTTCAGAAATTTATGATATTATAAAATCTTTAAGTAACAAAAGTGCCCAGGATGTATATGGCATATCTAACAAAATAATTAAAATAATAAATATTTATCTCAGTGAAATTCTATCCGATATGATTTGTATGTAAGTTTCCACGCGGATCTCAAAAACGGCTGTAATGTTTTCTTCAAAGTTTGCATAACTTAGTTTTGAGGCTAAACAATATAAATATAAATAGCTAATTATAGTCGTGTCCACGAAATCAGGTGGGTGAATGATTTTGCAACATTGCCAAATTTCTAGTGGTTATTAATTTAATCATATGTTTTATATTTATGTCAACATTTATATCTGTTTTATTAAATGACACTGTAATTGATCATTTTTATCAACGAGATTAATCTCGTTGATTTTTATAGCATGTACATTCAACATGTGGTCTAGGCAACGCTGGATGCTCAGTGTTGCCACTTTATGCATCAAAGTACGCAATTTTCGACAATCTCTATCATCTTTTGATTCCACGTGACAACATCGCGTTTTCAGTCACCCGCCTGATTTCGTGGCCGCTACTGTAGTGTTTATAATTTTAAAAACAAAAGCATTATTTAAGAACTATGGGTACCTGTGCAGCGCAATGCGCTGCGTACTTCAGGAGTGCTTGGTGATCAAACATTGTTCCATGGTAATTTACTTAGTTTTTATGTTGTACAAAATTTTAATTAAAATTTACTGAGAATTCATCTTGTCAGCGTTTGATCAATCAATGTTCATCACTTATTTTCCAACTTATGACTGTGATAAAGTGTTTAAATTTTGTTGTTGTACTTTCTGGTCCAAATAACTTACACTGAGAAAAATGTTTTACTCTGCCGGAATGGTGAAACTGCATGTACATTATAAAGACGGTGTTCTCTTATATCTGGCTGGAATAACGTGTGTAAGTTTGGAACATGCGTACCCGATGAAACAAAGCAGGACGGGGTACCATTATTCATAATGGTACTACAGTAATGACTTAATTCTGGATGTAACCAACGTTTAATGTTGATACACCATTACTATTGAGGCTACTCACGTCTCCTTTTTGCAATGGTAATCCCTACTGCGGCAGGGTATATGCTAAGCGGTAGAGATAACTCCCCGGTCCTGTATGAGCTATGCAGCACTCACTGTGGCTGTGTATGTATGAGTCATTAGTCGACATAGTATATAAGTCCACACTATTACTATTTATTACGAACTGAAATCTCTTTTATTTCCAATGGCATCACAGAATTTAAATTAAGAAATCACAAAAATTGAGAAAATCTACATCTTTGTTGGAGTGGTCCATTTTGGTTTGACGTGGTATTTATATTTTGGTTGAAATTTTTATTTATGCAAACAATTTTTACAAGAAGGTTTAAACAATATAAATATAAATAGCTAACACTTTTAATGCTGGAGGAGAAACACTTTTAAATGTTGTCTCAGGTGTTTTAATATGTTCTGCATACATTCTGCATTAAATGTGTAATATTATCACAGTAAACAGGTTATTATTAATTTTAGACCAACAACCATCTATCCCCTTTCCGAGTTCACAGTAATTTTAAAAACCGATGCAAACAAATTTAGTGTTTTAATTTTTGTTAACTTACGTTGTTGTTTCAATACCAATCTGATAACCCATAAGAACCACGTCAACAATTTCCACGAGATGCTCGTGGAGAATGGACAAAACTTGCGTATGATGAACATATGATAAACTTGAACATATGATGACATTTAGAAATATTGATTATACAGACAGCAGTTCTTATTTTAAGTACTAATGGGAGATCGGTGACACACAACTGGACTTGTCACCCAACCGTACTGTAGCATTTATTTGATTTCCGCCCACATTTCGGTTCAAAAAGTTGGCCTGATCAACCAACTTTGAATTTTTTATGTTGTTGAGCGCGCCGGCAACATCCGATGCCAGCGGAAATTCAGTAATGCTGCGAAGTTGCATCACAAACTTGCAGGCACTCCGAAAAGTCCATTAACCACTTTTTACGGATGGCGCCACGGCCTACCGAATCACGTCGCCATGCGTCGTCGTTCCGCTTCACTGCCTCTCGTCTGCCGCCGACCTTTGTATTCGGCTAATCAACTGATTGTCCTGTGCCTTATCCTTTTCGGCCAGACTGTCTGTCTTGTCTGGGTGATCACCGAGTTAATTTGAAGTGCATTCAAATTAGTCTGGCAGTTAACTGCCAGTGATTCTACCCTTCGACTTGGATTTCAATGCCCTTTGTTGTATTTAAATATTGAAGTAGCCGAGGTGAGCAAATACCATGATTTAATTTCGTTAGTTGTTTGAAAATGTTTCGAGTCGTTAAATTTAATTTCGTAACATTAAAAATTGTATAAATTATTCGAGCTCAATCGATTTAAACATGCCTTTGCTTTGCCTGTTAGGACAACATTGTCTGATTTAATTTGGAGACTTATGGTAAAATAATAAGTTTAGTCATATTCTATTTCTGTCTTATTAAGAGTAAATGTATTTTATTAATGTAAATTTTGAAATATAACCTGAACCTCTTTGGTGAGTGACACTATTATTATCATCTCTTTGGTCTCATCTTGTGGACATCATTTGGACATTGACATTTGCATTCGGAGCAGTGGACCGTGTCACCTGTGCAAAACTATTGTGCTTTTGCGGTGATTCTTCGGATGAAAGATACATTATTTAGTTGTAAGCCTTGTATTAGTTTAAAGTATATTTTGTCAATTTAATGTCCAAGGTCTTTTGTTATTTAATGGTTTCATGTCTTAATATTTAATTGTGGTAATTATTGTTCTGGTTTTCAAGTCAATTTTGACAGTATTATATTTTAGAGCGCTTCACTTTCACATTAGATAACAATCTGAGACTGAATAATAGAGTGATTACTGATCAAAATAGATCTCTTTGTTAACTGTATAAGAATTTTCTTTGATCTCTGGGAGATTAGATTAAAAATGTTTCCTGAAATTACTGTTGCATAACTGCAAATACGAATGAAGATTATGTGCAATTTGGAATTTGTTGTATTACATCAAGGCCCGGCTTTCCCTCCAATTCAATGTTAAAGTAATTTATTTGGGAATAAACCACTATTTTAATTAAAAAAATTAATTCACCACCAACAATTGTACCCTAGGACATTTTTGTGCAAAACTCTGGGTCGGTTATTATAGTTTTCATTCAAAATTTAAACAAGTTAAATTGGAGCTACATATTAAAATACAATTATAACAACCTTTTTAAAATAGAGTTTTTTTATTATCCTTTTGCAACCAAGGTCGTGAACTTTTTACAACACTCAGTGTATTTTTTACAATCAAACATAAGCAATGGATATTGTTTACCTAATCACTCACATTTATGTCCCTAACGAATAACTAATTCATAATTTAATGTAAAACCACGAAAAACCATTTTGCTGTTTGCGACAAATAATCAATTGTTACTAAGACAAATTCGACTGACTGGCCAAATATTTGTGAAGAATTGTTAAAATAAAAAAATGAATAAAAAATAACAATCGAATTGTTGATTTTTATTGCCAGGTGGAAATTTTAAATTTTGTTAAGTGGAAAAATATATTGCATACAAAATAAAGTTTTATTTAGAATTGATAGACTTTTCCAGAAACTAAAGATTTTCATTTAACCGTGAATACTTTTTTTACACATTAACAATCAAAGAGGTGTATAGAATTGTAGAGAAAGAAATACACGTTGAGTAAATATGGAAAAATTATATTTATATCACACAAAATTAATAAAGACTTAAATAAAAAATAAAAAAAACAAATTTAAGAACTAAATAAAAAAACATTTACAAGGTTGAAAAAATCTTGAAGAAACCGATGCACACCCCCCGGCAAAACGGACAACGGTTGTTCCTACCGTTGTCCATTTGTGCGATCACCTCTGCGCAGTTGTCACAGACACAGAGGTGACCGCAAGGGATGGCAGCATTGGTGGCCGGCCCATCTAAACAGACCGTGCAGCTTCCAAGCTGGCGACGGGCAGCCGCCACACCGGCTGCATCGGCGGCTGCTCTGGCCTCTTCTGGAGCTGCTGCTGCAGCGGCTGCTCTGGCTGCTTCTTCAAGGGGGTCTGCTGCTCCCTGTGGGGCTGGTGCTCCCTGGGGGGCTGCTGCTCCCAGGGGGGCTGCTGCTCCCTGGGGGGCTGCTGCTCCCAGGAGGGCTGCTGCTCCCACGGGGGCTGCACCACGTCTAGCTCTGGGACGAACTGGGCCGGGACCTTGCAGTCGTGGAGCCTGTTGGAAAGTTATCTAAATAATAAACAAGAAATTACAAAAACGTTTTTGTATTCATTGCAAAAACTTATGGCGTATGAAAAATAAAAACAACTCAAATTATTAACTATATAAATAAAGTTTGGTTGAATAAACCAATTAGTACCAGCAGGGGGGTCTAAGCTTATCCTCTGTTAAAGTATTATGTGTCAAGAAAGGGCTGTAGGGCGTAAATAGGATTTTTCCTAGTCATGGGAACTGCACATGCACATAGCACACATAGCAAATATTAACAGCAAACAAATAAGCAAGGTTATCGCCAAAGAAATTAATTTGCTTACACCAATTGCTTACTCAATTTAAGCGTAATCAAGACATGAGTAAATGATTAATATTTCCCTCAATCAATAGCAAACAGCATTAGCGATAGCAATGTTCATTGAGTCTGATACCTGGGATAATTTATTTTACATTGAAATACTGTAATAGCTACGTACAACCACAATATTGTTCAAAGTTTATTCAGTATATATACCGGGGTCAAAGTAAGTGTATAATACCCTTTGAGTGCTTGGGAAGTTGGGAGTTGAAGAAGATATTGCCTACTATTAGACGTAAAAGCGAACTCTTGAGTGCGAATAATAAAAAATTATCATTCGAAATTTCAATTCTCCGCATGAAACCAATATTTAATTGAATTCCTCAGGTCTGAGAACATACAATTAGACTCATTAGATGTATAATATCTAAATATATATATATATATATATATATATATATATATATATATATATATATATATATATTTGTATTGTTACCCTGTTCCTGATGCCTTGAGGGTTCCTTCCTCGGCCGCGTCGTCCACCTCCTCGGCGAGGCGGCGCTGGCGAGATCTCCGGGAATCCGGGATCATCGACCTTTGAAAATATACTTAACATTAGATACATGTGTCACGTTGATTACATTCATTACAATCACAAATAGTCCTATTCGTGTAATAATAATAACTAGAAAACGCCTCCTGATCTAAATTCGACCAAAATTTCAGTTGATCTGGACCCAAAGGGATTAGAAACTTTTCATAAATGAGACATCTGTTCTTCCTGGTTTTCTAGCAGTTGTTTTTACGACAGCTGTCTAATGATTTAATCAATTATATTTCCTCCATAACATTAATATTTGAACTTTGAGAGCCTGTGGGGCGTAGCCCTGTAGTCTAAAGTGAATTAGAATGGGATTCTGCTCATCTACAAGACTATACATTTCTTACGGTGTGCGCGGATTTCTCCTAAGATGTATACGAGCTGAAAAACAAGGAGGGAAAGAAACATGCTTGCCTATTAATATATAGAAATAATAACTAGAGATCGCATCCTGTCCGAAATTAGACCTTAACTGTTGTTGACCTGGGGCCAAACATAGTACTTTACATCACTTGTAGCAAAAGTTGTTATTTTTTGTGTGAGGAATCATGTTTAAAGAACGATTTAGCGTTGTAGTGAATTTCCCTCTAGGGATTACGCTTTTACGGTAGTAGGCATGCCAAGACCTAAGCCTAGGACCACTTTAGTTTCTCATTTTGAGGTTTTTGTTTGTAAGTTGAAGGATAAGGTTATCGTCCCATCTGATGTTCTGCACAATGATGAAGTATTTCATGTCAGAAACATCTGTTATTCCTGATTTGTATTGATAACTGTTTAAGGTAGCCAATGTGAATGAGCACATAGTTATGTTAAAAACTTGCAATGTCTAAAATCTAAAAAAAACCATTGTTTTACTTATTAAGTTGGTTTTTTTTATTTAATTGTAAGTTATTATGCTCTTCAGTTGTTACTCTTATAAATTCCTGAACCATACATGTTATGACAAACTAACTTATTCTCATAAACGACTATGGTACATCTTATACGGCAACATAATTTAAATTGTAATAATTTATTACAAAGAATTAAGGTATTGGAATGAAGTTGGTTCATGCAATACACGTTAAAAATATACTTGTTTAAATGGCATTTGTGTTATTATACACCTACCAATTCCTCTTGGTCAGCGGCGGGTGCGAGTGCGATGGCGTTAGGGGGCAATCACCGGCATTGCCGGCAATCTGCCGTCGGCGGCGTCAGGAGCACCAGCATGCTGTCGGCCATGTTGTAGCCTCGCCACCACCCCTCAGGTACAGTGGCCCATTCGGTGAAGAAATTGGGCCACGTTGTACGTTCCCACCGTCAGCCGATGTTGTGCCTCGTTGATGGCCCGGTCTTGTTCCCGGTAGGCCCTCCTCTGGGGCCGAACATGAGGGACGTCGTCCATCACTCGACCAACATCTTGCCAATTGGCGAGTTCCACCCGCCGGATTTGATCTGCGTGTGAAAAACATTGATTACATTGTATTCATTTTTCATCGTCTTTCTATGTACAGTACATTCATATGGGAAACAAAATATTAAGCTTTTAGGCCTACACATAGGTCGGTTTGTAGCGTCTCCTAATGTAGATGTACACTGTAAGGGCACAGTGAGCGCTCTCTGTCAGTAGTTCTGGTTCTAGTTACAATTCCATTTCCTGTGATAATTAAAAAAATTATAAATAAAAAATGTGTTTGATAATAAAAAAAGTCATATATAAACAATATATATACAACAACTATTTGAAAAATTGCATTTGCATAATACATAAACTAAAACATTATTTAAAAAACCTACATAATTAGAATGCACGTGTTACAGATTCAACCTGTGTTTTAACAAATAGTTTTAATTAAGGGTCCACGGGTTTCTGATTAGGTAAATTATATATTAATTATTTTTTAACCTCACTGGAATCAGTAAACAAGTCTTCTAGTTGAGTGAACAAGGAACAATATAAAAGAGTCTAAGTCTAAGGTTGACAAAAAAACCAAGGTTAGGTGTTCCATTTTTTTGGTATCGGGCAGCGGCTGGGTGATGGGGAGGGTATGGTGAGGGGGAGGATCGCGTGGTATTCAAGATAAGAGCACGACTCCAAAAACAAGTGAAGGTTCATATTAATCTCCAATAACAATGACAGGAAGTACTCACCGTGGAAGTGTCAGACTCCGGGATGTGGCCCTAACGCTCGAACCAGCGACGAGTGGAATGATTCCAAGTGGTTGTTTGTGCGGTGGGGGTGGCGGAACACCGAAAAGTACTCCGGCCCCACTGTGTTTAACCAATAATGGTTGATGTATCTGCAACAAAAAAATAAATAAATAAATAAATAAAAATGGTGAAAGAAATAAACAAAAGAACCATAAAAACACCATTAAACTGAGAAGAGATGATCAAATTGTAGAAGACCCTAAAACAATAAGCAATATTTTTAATGAACACTATGCTACTGTTGCGGAATTATTAAGAAATAATTCAAGCGTTCCCCCTTTAACTTCATGTACAACAAACACTCCGAAATCAAGTCTAATGCTTTATCCAACAGATTTTTCAGAAATTTATGATGTTATAAAATCTTTAAGTAACAAAAGTGCCCAGGATGTATATGGCATATCTAACAAAATAATTAAAATAATAAATATTTATCTCAGTGAAATTCTATCCGATATAATTAACACTTCATTAGAAGAAGGAGTTTTTCCTTCACAACTAAAAATATCCAGAGTTAAACCAATTTTTTAAAATGGTATAGCAAGTGACATTAATAACTGCAGACCTATATCAATTATATCCCCATTTAGTAAAATTTTCGAAATTGTCTATTTCAGTAGATTAGAATTTTTCTTGAAACTAACAAACTTTTATCAGTAGTGTGTTTTTGGGAAGGCTGGGACGTGACGTCATCACGATGACGTCAGCAGCGATGACGTCATTAATGACGTCACGAATGACGCCACTAATGACGTCATATGACGTCACATGACGTCACACCTATGACGTCATGGTGACGTCATTACCGCTGACATCATCATGATGACGTCACTGACGTTAATTAGGTCAAGGTCACGCAAGAATACAAAAAAAATTTTTTTTGCACTTTTGCGATTCCTCAAATTTTGCTGAGAAATTGAAATTTCTCGAGGAATCACAAAAGTGCAAAAAAATATTTTTTTTTATTCCCTAGCGATCAGACTCTTGACCTAATATATCCGTCAGGGGTCATTGACCTGTCCCAGCAGCCCCACTTGAAAAAAAAAATAATTTTTATATTTTACTTACCCACCACAAGACTGAGAGCCGAAGAATAATTTATTCAAACACCCGACGGTGCGACAAACGACACGCGATCCGAACAGCACCGCGTCCGAAGACGTACTGACTTGTACACAGACGGTATCCCAGGTACCCGGCTCAGTGGTGGGGATAAGGAGATGGTGGGGGTAAAGTGGTCAGAAGGAAGAAAAAATTAAAATTTTTGCAACAACTCATCCGAGTCTGTCCTTTACCGGACCTCCGTAACTTGGATTGGAAATATTTCCTGAGAAATAATTATTCTTTATTCTTTCTCAGGTGATCTTGGAACTTATTAAATTTCAATCAAACCAAAAGTGAAAAAAAAATTTTATGTTATTTGAAACTTTGATATTTGGCTAAATATTTAAATTTAAACTCAATATAAGTAAATTGAGTGCAAAAAGTGAGATGTGCACACCACAAGAGTTGATCAGCAACTGAGCAAGTCGCTCCGTGTATCTCAGGTACTCGGCAGGGTGGTGGGGATAAGGAGATGGTGGGGGTAAAGTGGTCAGAAGGAAGAAAAATTTAATATTTTTGCAACAACTCGTTCGAGTCTGTCCTTTACCGGACCTCTGTAACTCGGAGTGGAAATATTTCCTAAGAAATATTTATTTTTTATTCTTTCTCAGGTGATCTTGACACTTAGTCTGGAATTGGAGTCACCAGCGTTATTTTACTGGCAAAAGTTAGCTCGTCTAAAAGTTTTTGAAACATTTTATCATTCATAGTGATCTTGGTGTCCCTTGAGTAAAATTTTGGATTATTCCTAAGGCAGCGTTTCATTTTTGACAAAGTGGAAGTCTTGGACACCCTAACAGAATTATTTTGCTTTGCCAGCAAAAATTTTACTCTTAATAATTTTTCTTGCAAAGTTTCAGCCATAGCTGTGTCTCACAGTAAGGTTAGTATAAAACTGAAAAACTCAGTCAATTGTTGGACCTAAGCTGGAAGTAGTGGTGGAACAGGGCTATAGTGGGGGAATGAGTAGTGGAGGGGGTAATGTGGACTGTTGTTGCTAAATGTAGAAACAGTTTGCTGCGAATTGTGCAAGGAGTAACACGTACTGTGCAGAAAAATTAACAGAGAGACTTGTGGAAAATTTAACTCAAAGGAATCTTTAATGTAAAACTAAAAGAGGTAGAGCTAAATGAAAAAATAATTTTGTAAGAGACGGGCATGCATCAGTTTTGTAGTAAAGTTGAAAATCCACTTGTGTGGAATAAAATTAAATTGTGAGCGAAAAATATTTAGCGACACCTGCAAAATACAAGTGTAGGAAAATATTAGGAGACCTGTATAGCTAAATAAAAATTAATTTTGTATGAAACAGTCTTCCAACATTTCAGTTTCTAAGTCTTAACAAGTAAGGAATAAAATATTAAATAAGGAGTGGAAAATAATTTGTAAAGTAAACGTAAGTGTAGCAGTGTAACAAAAATTAATTTTGTGCAAAACAGGCTAGGTTCAGTTTTGCTAAGTTTAATAAGAAGGAAAAATAAAAAATTTACTCACAGAAAAGTCCCGCGGCGGCGAGGTGTGGCGTGTTTGTTGGCTTGCAATAAACTGACTTACTTTCTGTTGAACAACAGTTGACCAGCTGGCCAAGAAACCAGTCTGTTATATAATCATTACGTAAGCCTCTCTGCCATCTGTGCAGAGTCCGGCAAGCTAAAATATTATTCTATAAAGTGCAAAAAACATTTTTTTGTATTCTTGCGTGACTTTGACCTAATTAACGTCAGTGACGTCATCACAATGACGTCAGCGGCAATGACGTCACCATGACGTCATTTATATGACGTCATGTGACGTCATTTATATGACGTCATGTGACGTCATTTATATGACGTCATGTGACGTCATTTATATGACGTCATGTGACGTCATTTATATGACGTCATATGACGTCAGTGGCAATGACGTCACCATGACGTCATGTGATGTCATATGACGTCAGCTGTAGTGACGTCACCATGACGTCATTTATATGACGTCATGTGACGTCATATGACGTCAGTGGCAATGACGTCACCGTGACGTCATATGACGTCAGCTGTAGTGACGTCACCATGACGTCAGCTGTAGTGACGTCACCATGACGTCAGCTGTAGTGACGTCACCATGATGTCATTTATATGACGTCATGTGACGTCATATGACGTCAGCGTTAGTGACGTCACCATGACGTCATTTATATGACGTCATATGACATCATTGGTGACGTCATTGATGACCCTTGACCCATATTCGTGTGTGAATAAAATAATATTATGTTTCACACAACATGTAGGTCAGCCATGACTTAGGCGGATTTTTGCCTGAGTTCTGAGGACTCCTCAGGACTTAGAGCGAGATGCGACTAAGTGTTGGCTGTCCACACTGTGATGAATAAAAAAACTTTAATTTTGATCTAACCATGAATGCCTGTTGGTGAGTTAAAAATATTAAATTTATAGCAACACCGCACCGCACTGTAGCCAGCGCCGCGGATCAGCTGTGGACCAGTCAACCTCGCCGCTACGGACTGCAGCGAGATGTGGACCACTTCGACCTTGACTTTCTCTTGTGAAACATTTAATGTCAAACACGGACACGGAAGTTTGGATGCTTGTCTCAAGGTTAGTTTGCATTTAGTTTAATGTGTTTTACATAAAAATGTAAAGGTTGTGATTATACACAGAAAAATATTTACCTCAATATAAACAAAAATCTCAGTCAATTTCAGTTTTTATGTTGCTTTTTAACGCAAAAAATTTATCCCAATATTTTTCATTAATAAAAAAAATCTTTGATGTGTATTGTTTGAATTTGTTTTTATTCATACAAACTTAATTGTGTACTACAGTAAGGTTTTTTTTAGTACAAACTGAATTAAACTAACGAGCAATGCTCGGTTAACCTGATATTGGAGATAAAGACAGATAAAATGGCATGAAGCAGCATTCTTCAGCCTAAATTTGAAAATGAGCCTGATCAAAACAAATACGGGGTTTTATGGGATTTTAATAGGGTTAGGTAGAGGATTTTTTTTAAATAATTTTAAACAAAAACTGTTCAAAATAGCTTGACAAAAAAAACTATTTGGTTATTGTAGTTGTCACTTAGCTTAACGTATAATGGAAAAAAATCCAAACTATCTTGTCTATGACACCTTTTATTGTATTTATTTTTTCTAGATAACTTTAAGACTAATTTACGATTTAATGTATACCTGTAATTGTAACGGTTCGGGAGATAATATACGTTTTTAACTTGAGTTAACAAATCACAGAAGTGGTTTTCAATGTTAATCTTATAGTAAATTAACAAATCCTCGTATCTCCTCTAATTATTAGCATAACTTGGTTAAATTTAATGTGCACATTTACAAGGTATTGTTTAACTATTGGCTGATATAGCGATGATATTAAGCCGCGGTCGTGTTGTCGGTTTCAGATAGCCGTAGGCTATCCTTGACTTGGCTTATTTTCTGGCCAATGAACCCCCAAACAAGGCCAAAACGCCTGGAGTTACTTACTGAAGGTGGCAAAAAACCGTAAGTTCGATCACTTGTAACCATGACCGCTATATACTAGAGTAAGGTATAAAAAAATAAGGCTTACTCTACTTTTTTAATACAGTTATAAGTTTACAGTTGTTTTCATAGTATAACACGCGTAATTACTGATAGAACACTAATATTGAAATAATATACAACTACTTATAAATTGTAGATGTTTATAACTAATGAAAGAGATATAATTGGTTCTATGCATTTGTTTTACCTATGTATATTTTTATTATTTTAATTGTCAAATTTGAGTAAAACTATTTAAGAGTGGTAGAAAAATCCATACCTGATTACATGTGGTATTTGTAAATTGTGGGTTTAATTTAAAATGAGCTTACAAAATTATTATAATGAACAGTAAAGTCTTGTTCTTCTAACTCAGGGATAATAAAACTCCAGTTTATCGGAAGTGTTTATTGGGATATTATTAACATACCAGGTGACCCAGACCATCCGTACATTCCTTTTAAAATCTATACAATTAATTTTTTCACAAAATACAAAATGTGTCATTGTGAGTAAATAAGATGCGCTTTATCAATTAATGGTAATTTCAATGTAAAGGGTATACCAGAAGGTAACTATCCAGACTGGAAGTCATTACTTTTAAATAGGAACCCCACTTTTAACAAATTTCCCTATAGGGAAAACGCTATTACGGTAGTAGCCATGGTAACACCTAAGCCCGGGACCATGTTAAGCGCCCGGGACCATGTTAAGCCATGGTAAGACCTAAGCCCGGGACCATGTTATTTTTTCATTTCGAGGTCGTCAGAAGCCAAAAACACAGTTTTTTTGAAGGGGACCTCCGATTTTGATGAAATTTGGTATGAAGGTGTTAGACCATGTCTATTTTCATGAGTTCGCGAAGAACCAGTTATGGGAACGGGGTTTTATGGGGTTTCAAAGACGCCAAAAATGGGTTTTTGGCATTTTTCTACCTAATTTTCAAATTCATAAATTTAACTGAAACCCTTTAAAAGAGGTTAAGAAACAAACAATTTGGTATTTTGGATATTTATCTTAGCATAACTGGTTACGGGAAAATCCAAAAATGTGTTTTCCATTTTATTCTTACGGGAAATCAAGAAAATCATATATCTTGCTTATTTTTTTGATATAACTTAATCAAATTTGATATGTGTGTTATCTAGTCATATATCTTGCTTATTTTTTTATATAACTTAATCAAATTTGATATGTGTGTTATCTAGATGAGGTTTAACTTATACATGCTTACAAAACCTATATGGTGGCAAACCTATATGCTCACCCCCATGGGGGTTTATGGGGAAAATAAAAATTGCCAGACCTTGATACAATTTTGTGTTAACATTTACCAATTATTGATAAACTAAAACTAACAACACCCAATGGTAGCAAACCTACATACTCGATCCTATGGTGTTTTTATGGGGAAAGTAAATAATTTGAAATTTCATTGGAAATTTGCTGAGTACGTAGGTCTGCTGCGACGGGGGTATTTTAGCTTTTTCTGTTTACTTATCAGTTCACTTTTAAATTTAAATACAACTATGATTGAGGAAATGGGATTGTTTTTATTAACATGCAGTGGCTGCTACTATGAAATAGTATAGTAAATATTAACGTTGAGAGGCGAGAGAGCAGTAGACCGTTGGGGGAGGGGCTGTACCTCCCTCTCTTCTGGTGAAGCAAGTGTTCTGTTCTTAGCGTTTCTTTTTTTTCTGCCTGTTAACCCCATGGGGCAAATATCCTGTTTTTTTTTTTTTTTTAGATGGGCCCGAAACCGTGGGGCAAGTGGAACACACACAGAATATCACGAATCTAATTTATAAAAAATAAAACAAACAATTCTATATTATACATATTTTAACTTGGCTTAACAAATCACAGAAGTCGGTTTCTATGTTTATCTTATAGTAAATTAACATGTCCTCGTATTTCCCCTATTTATTAGCATAACTTGGTTAAATTTAATGTATACATTTACAAGGTATTGTTTAACTAAAACTTTGCTTACAACACCCCATTCACAGAGTATGTAGGAATGTGGGTATGTAGGTATATAAAAAGCTCTATGTGATGTCAGCTATGTGATAGCTCCAGCTTGGACTCGGTAGATTTTAGTATGACCTGGCATGCTACGCCTGGAGATGTGTAGGCCTACAAGTGAAATATCCACTCCTTAAGCGGAGGAACATGTGTTCCATAAATTTTTCCAACATAATAATGTTACATCTAATTTTTACATAAAAGTCAGCAATGTTAGACTGCGCATTTAGTTTAATTTTGTTTTTTATAAAAAGGAGTGTTGTGTCTATTTTAAGACAGCAATCGACAAGCCCGCCTCTGAGGGTAATAGGCGCCTGGGGCAAGATTTTGAACTGCGCTCCCTAAATTAACTAATTGACCTGGCCTGTTACTGAGCTGTATAAATTACAGTCAAAAGCATTAATTAAGTGTGTGGATATATTGTAGGACGAGGCGGCCGGTCGCCCGCTCTCGCGGCGGCCCTGGCAATCAAAACCAGTTTGTCACATAACACTTAGCGGCAGACACGACAACTGTTCAGATAATATTCAAGGTTTTAAAATGACACCTCAATCTTCATTTTTAAATTCGGTTTAGTAGGTCAAAAGAAGGAGGAATGTGACAGACGAAATTGTAATAGAAATAAGAGCAACAAATGTGAGTATCACATTTATTACAATTATATGTGGTTATTTAATAACATTTTTTATACTATAGGTTACAAAAAAAAAAAAAAATTATAATCTCACAGTCACAGCATACTTGTGTATTCCGCTAATTAACTTTTTTAGTCATGCGGTGTTAAAATTTTAGGTTTTATATTAAGGCTCTGGTTTACCTAAGCTTTTAGTCAATTACAGTTAAAATTAGATTTAATTAAAAAAATTCTAAAAATATAGCCGACGAGATCCTTTTTTCTACTTTTATCAAAAGTTAAGACCCAATTTCTATCTTAATTAGTTATTTTTAAAACACGTCGGGTGGACCGGAGCCTTAATGTGTGTTAGTTAAAATTATGAGATTGGGGGTTTATAAATGCTTCATTACATTTTTTTGTATAATTACCCTCGTTGTAGCAAAGCTGCGTACTCGGCGAATTTCCAAAGTATTTTAAATTTTTTAACAAATTTCCCTATAGGGAATACGCTATTACGGTAGTAGCCATGGTAAGACCTAAGCCTGGGAATTATAGTTTACGAGATTAAAAATTGTGGCCGTCTTGAGTTGATCACATGTTTTGTATAATTACCCTCGTTGTAGCAAAGCTGCGTACTCGGTGAATTTCCAAAGTATTTTAAATTTTTTTTAGCAAATTTCCCTATAGGGAATACGCTATTACGGTAGTAGCCATGGTAAGACCTAAGCCTGGGAATTATAGTTTACGAGATTAAAAATTGTGGCCGTCTTGAGTTGATCACTAAACATTAAGTGCCCATATCAGCTAAGCCGCTAAAATAATAAAAAAAAGACCAAGTATAAAAAAAGTCTTAAAATTGATGGTTCATTTCCAATCCATCATGAAAAACAGGGTGTTCTATAAGAAATTTCAAAGTTGGCCGCCAAATATTAAAAATCTGAATTCATATTTTTAATGGTATCTAAAAAGGAGGAATGGTCCCCCCATTTAAAGTTATCTGTAACTATTATAGTTTATGAGATACCAATGGTGGCCACCTTTAGTTGATTACCCTGTATATCTATGTGGCCGTGGTACTGTTAACTTTTGAAGGGGACCTCCAATTTTGATCAACTTTTGTATGAAGGTGTAAGGACTTTTGAAGGGGACCTCCAATTTTGATCAAATTTTGTATGAAGGTGTAAGGCTAGGTCTATTTTCATGAGTTCGCGAACCAGCATGATCGGGTTATGGGAACGCGGTTTTATGAAGTTTCAAAGGGGTCAAAAATGGGCTTTTTGCATTTTTAGAGCATAATTTTTAAAACTTCAACAATTTTGACTACAACCATTTAAAAGTGCATAAAAAACAAACAATTTAGTATTTTGAATTTTTAACTTGGTTTAACAGGGTACGGAGAAAATCCAAAAATAGGTTTTCTATGTTTTTTTTATGGGAAATTAACAAAACCCTATATTTCACTTATTTTTTGGAATAACTTAATAAAATTTAGTATGTACATTCCCTAGGTAGGGTTTAACTGATATTTGCTTACAACACCCATATGGCTGCAATATTGCTTACAACACCCATATGGCGTATTGCTTACAACACCCATATGGCGGCAATCCTTCATACTCACCCCAATGGGGTCTATGGGGAAAAATTAAAGGTGTAAAATATTGATACAATTTAATATTTACCTTACCTAACTATTACGTTTTCTAACAACATCCCATGGCAGCAAACCTACATACCCATTTCATGGTGTTTATGGGGAAAATAGAAAATCTCAAGAACCTTTGGAAATCCGCTGAGTACACAGGTCTGCTGCGACGGGGGTATTTGTATTTTCTCCATAAACATAATAATAATGAGTATGTAGGTTTGCTGCTATTGGATGTTGTTATGAAATGTAAAGTTAGGTAAGGTAAATATCAAATTGAATTAATAAGTGCCACATTTTAATTTTCCCCCGGAAATACCATGGGTGAGTATGTAGGTTTACCGCTATAAGAGCATTGTAAGCAAATATCAGTTAAACCTTACCTAGTGAATGTAAATACCAAATTTTATAAAGTTATTGCAATAAATAAGCAAGATGCAGGAACCTTACCTAGTGAATGTAAATATCAAATTTATATCGAGTTACTGCAATAAATAACAAGATGCAGGCGTTTTCTTAATTTGACATAAGATTAAAAACACATTTTGGTGGTATATCCGTAACCATTTAGGTTTTGCCGTAACCATTTGGGTTTTGTTGGTAAATATAAGTTAAACCCTATTTAGTGAATGTACATACCAAATTTTATCAGGTTATGGTGTTCTTTTTATTTTCCCCATAAACCCCATAGGGGTGAGTACGTGGGTTTGCCACCATATGGGTTTTCTAAGCAAATATAAGTTAAAGGCTTCCGAATGAATGAACTTACCAAATTTTATCAAGATATGTCAATAAATAAGCAAGATAGAAGGTTTTTTTGATTTCCCACAAGAATAACTTGGAAAACATAGTTTTTGGATTTTTTCCATAACCATTTAAGCTAGGTTAAAAATTCAAAATACTAGATTACTTGTTTTTTTAAGCTCTTTTAAATGGTTTAAGTTAAAATTGTTGAATTTTATAAATAAAAGTTAAAAAGCAAAAAACCCATTTTTAACCCATAAAACCCCGTTCCCGTGGTCCGATCATTCTAGTTTGTGAACTCAATCTAGTAGATGCTGGCTTACACCCCTGTATCAAATTTCGTCAAAATCGGAGGTTCCGTTCAAAAGTTATCGTGTTCACGGACACATACATACACACACACACACACATATATATATATATATCAATTTGAACGAACAGTGTTTTTGGCTTCTAGGGATCTCAAAACAAAAAAGTATCATGGTCCCGGGCTTAGGTCTTACCGTGACTACTACCGTAATAGCGTATTCCCTATAGGGAAATTCGCTAATACCAAAAATTTTACGATTCTAAGCAATGTACAGACAAAAAACTCTAATTTCCATCAGGTAAAGTCGTTGTCCCGTAAAGAGATAATGAAATAGGACCCATGAGTGTTACAGATGGAGAGACAAACAAAGGAATTTTTCACATTGATCTTATATGTTGATATTTTGGTAACATAATAACAATAAAAGGCATATTAAAAATAAAGAAAACAGTTGTTAGCTGTGAAGAGGTATATTTGGTTGTTCGCGGTATTTGATTGTTCGCGGAAATTTAATAGCTTTATTACTACTAAAGATAGCTAAATGGTCAACATTCAACCAAAATTACCGTTGCTCTAGAACCAATTTAGTTTTAAACATATTCCACATTTTTTACCGTTTTTTTTCTAGAATTTATTATTACAACAACTGTCTAATTATTTAATCAACTACAATTCTTCCATAAGATTAACATTGGAACTTTGAAAGCCTATGGAGCGTAGCCCTGGGGACCAATCTGAATTATAAAAGGATTCTGCTCATCTACAGGACAATACTTTTCTATCGGCATGCTCAAATTTGTCCCACGATATGCACACAAGCTGAGAAAAAAGGAGGAAAAGAAACATGCTCGCCTATTAATATATAGACTAGAGATCGCCTCCTGATCGAAATTCGACCACAATTTTAGTTGATCTGGGGCCCAATTTTTGAATCGAGTGAGTCGTGAGTTACATCTCACTAGTTTGTTCCTTACCGACTGGCTCGAGATGGTAAAATTGAAGTTTATGTTAGCATCCGGTTTCAACCGTAAAAACAACAACAAACATTAAATATTGCCAGTTATATTAATTTAAAGATTCCTAATGACTTGCATTGTTATATTTAGACCATATTTACAACCTTATTTTATTTTAAATGTTTAATTGCACAATTGTAAGTATCAATCTATTTTTAGGTATTTTTATTCTAGACTATTTTACAATTTAATGTATACCCCCGAAGTTTTGATTTTTTCCATAAAAATAACATAGGTCTAAATTACACATCCATAATCACTGTAAATTCCCAGTTAAATGGAAAAACAAAACTTCTACAGCCATTATTCCCCAAATTGTCAAGTAGTCTTAAAAAGCTAAATAACTTTTTGATTGTTAGGGAGTGCTAAATCTCTGTTTTTTGCTAAGGCTCGGTTTTATAGGAGTGACTATAAAAACTGGAGCCGAATATAAGTGCCTTCTTAAGAATTTCCTTGTAGGGATCCTTCAAGGTGAGAGTGAAAACAACTAATTTACATAATGCACTCGGCGTGGCCACCCGACGTCTCGCTAATGATATCAGTTAGATTGTAAACAAATAATTTGTATAGGCTGCATAATGAATAGAAATGTCAATTTATAAAAATGAACATCCGTTTTTTAATCATGGTATTACTCATAAATCACTGGACCTATTTAGCTAATCTCATTTTTTACCCATCGAATTTTGAAACAAATGTGATATATGGTACTTTTTTGTTTTCCTATAAACATTAAGAGGTGAGTATGTAGTTTTGCCACCATGTGGCTGTTCTAAGCAAATATAAGTTAAACCCTACCAATTTAATGCACATACCAATTAGTCTCAAGTTATACTTAGAAATAAGTAATATACATGGTTTTGTTGATTTCCTATAAGATAAAAATAAAAAAAACCTGTGTTCTTTAAAAAAATGAACATACTGCTTTTAGGCTGTTTAATGGTTTTAATTAAAGTTGTAGATTTTTTAAAATTAAGATTGTACCCTACACTCCTTTACTCTGGAGCCCTTGTGACCCCATGCTCCCCGTTCTCCCGTTAACTTTTCAAAAACCCGTGTTTCCTGTACCCCCTATACCCTCAAGGCATGAGTACCCCCGTACCTAATTTGCCCCCCTAACGCCTCTGTGACCCCATTCTCCAGTGTTCTAATGCCCACAGTTTTTCCCCGTGGTCCACGTGCCCTCTATGTTCCTAATTCCTCCCCCAATGCCCCCATGCCCTACCAACTTCCGTGCCAACGACGTCCTTAGTTGGCCCTACCTCTTGTGCTCTCAATCCCATGCCTTCATACTCCCGTGCCTCATGCCCACCATTGCTCCCCGTACACCCTATATCCCCATTGACCCCTAACCCAGTGCCCCAACAACCCTCGTATCCCCATGCCTCCGGACCCGCATTTTACTCGGGCGTGCATCATTTGCGCAGCATGCAGAGAGCCAGGTAGAAGGGATGCTTGTTTTGCACATCGAGCTCCAGGGGGCTCTCACTTATATGCATCGTTTGCGAACTGCAGGGTGGTGGAAGCGGCATTATTTTTATTTACATGTTGTTAGTTATTGAAAACTCATGTCCGTGTTCAAATAGACTTTTGAATGGCGCAAATGATGAACGACCGTTTTACTTCCATGCCCCCTATGTCCATCAAGCCTCCTCCGTGCCTTGTGTCACCAACGCTCCTAGCGCCCATGCATATAGTGCCCCCGCACCCCCGTACCCTCTAGGTTTTCCCGCCTCATGCTCACCGTTCCACCCTGTGATATGTTGCCCATGCCTTCACCGACCCCTCACGACCCCTCGAAAATAAACAACCCTCAACAAAAAGATTCAACTGTATCTACTAAATAGCCAATATATATAAAGTAGAAAGGTAATAACTAAACGACATTCAATGAGTAAAGACAATTAACCATTACCATAACTTCAAGGTACTTTGGAGCAAAGCCCAGGGAACTTTTGGTAATTCTGGTATTTTTCCTTGCGTGCTTGGACCTCAAGCTTTAAAATGAGCCATCATATGTTACCCTATTATTCTTTTAACTTGAGATATTTCGTGGGGACCGATTCGCTTAAGGAATTATATATATATATATATATTGCTATGAAGTATAATACTGTATGGTTAGTATAACTCCCCTCCAAGACAGGTGGCACGTTATTTTTTATGTTCTACCCAGCTTGCTATAGAAAATTAAGTTGTTAAAACAACTGATGTCTTTTGATGGAAAGTGCGGATGGCCGGACCACCGGGTGTCCAGTAGTACCGAGGGATTGCACATCGAATGTGTGCAAGTACGCGAAACGGTTCAAAAAATTGCGGTCCGTGCCAACACACTCGTCCGAGCCGTGCCGTTGTAGTGCATAACTCTGTTATTTGTTGTTAAATCTGTAGAATCTTGGTATAGTTTACTTAATTAAATAAATCTATCAACATTTCGTCTCTTGTAAAATTTTGGTATAATTTACCGGTTTTGAGATATTTTAATTTTAAGTGGCCATCATTTCAAACTAAATGTATCGGAAAACATAAACGTGATTTTATTTTATATTTTGTAGTCAATATTGCAGCAGAAAAGGCGCAACTGTTTTATATGCATAAAGACGCCGTTTGGGTAAATGCGGCCCTGATTATAAGAATGAGTGCTACCAGCAGCATTTCTATCTTAAACATAAGTGTTTATTGCATTTGTTCATCATTATTTTTATGAGAAAACTAGCTGTTGCCCGTCACGGCTTCGCTCGTGATTGAATTTATTTTATAGGTAATACAATCGTTTTGAAGAGCAACGAAATCTACTTCCTTGAGAATGACATTAGAACAATGAAGTAGTGTGAGTGGAGCTCTGAAGGAATTTCGCAAAACCTGTTCTTTCAGGTTTCCAAATTACCTTTAATGTTAAAACTAAGGTTTTGTTAAGTTATCATGTATATAAACTTATTTTGTAGTTTTACATTAAACCAGAAGTTAAGCGTGTTTTTTTAAAAACCTACAGCCTCAGTACACTTAATTAGGGACAGGAACAAGACCAAGTACCTGTCTGGAACAAGACCAAGTACCTGTCTCTGCGTCAAGCATAGGCTCATATATAAACATATTTCATAGCTTTACATTAAACCAGTAGTTAAAAATCTTGTTTAAAAATGTAAAGCCTCAATACACTTAATGATGGACAAGAACGGGGCCAAGTACTTGTCTCTGAGTCAGCAGAGGCTCATATATAAACATATTTCGTACTTTAACTTAAAACCAGAAGTTAAAAGTGTTTTTTAAAAACCTACAGCCTCAGTACACTTAATTAAGAACAGGAACAAGACCAAGTATCTGTCTCTGCGTCAAGCATAGGCTCATATATAAAGAGGCTCATATATAAACATATTTCGTACTTTAACTTAAAACCAGAAGTTAAAAGTGTTTTTTAAAAACCTACAGCCTCAGTACACTTAATTCAAAACAGGAACAAGACCAAGTATCTGTCTCTGCGTCAAGCATAGGCTCATATATAAACATATTTCGTACTTTAACATTAAACCAGTAGTTAAAAGTGTTATTTAAAAACTTTAAGCAAAATTGTCAAGGAAGAAATAGTACACCAAAGGTAGCACCAAAACGGTGCTACCTTTAATTAGCAACATTTAAATGGTTTAAGCTCAATTAGAAGTTTCCATATTACCTTTAATTTTAAAACTAAGGTTTTGTTAAGATTTCATGTATATAAACATATTTCGTAGTTTTACATTAAACCAGTAGTTAAAAATCTTGTTTAAAAACGTAAAGCAAAATTGGACATGTAAAAATAGTACACCAAAGGTAGCACCAAAACGGTGCTACCTTTAATTAGCAACATTTAAATGGTTTAAGCTCAATTAGAAGTTTCCATATTACCTTTAATTTTAAAACTAAGGTTTTGTTAAGATTTCATGTATATAAACATATTTCGTAGTTTTACGTAAAGCAAAATTGGACATGTAAAAATAGTACACCAAAGGTAGCACCAAAACGGTGCTACCTTTAATTAGCAACATTTAAATGGTTAAAGCTCAATTAGAAGTTTCCATATTACCTTTAATTTTATAACTAAGGTTTTGTTAAGATTTCATGTATATAAACATATTTCGTAGTTTTACATTAAACCAGTAGTTAAAAGTCTTGTTTAAAAACGTAAAGCAAAATTTGACATGTAAAAATAGTACACAAAAGGTAACACCAAAACGGTGCTACCTTTAATTAGCAACATTTAAATGGTTTAAGCTCAATTAGAAGTTTCCATATTACCTTTAATTTTAAAACTAAGGTTTTGTTAAGATTTCATGTATATAAACATATTTCGTAGTTTTACATTAAACCAGTAGTTAAAAATCTTGTTTAAAAACGTAAAGCAAAATTGGACATGTAAAAATAGTACACCAAAGGTAGCACCAAAACGGTGCTACCTTTAATTAGCAACATTTAAATGGTTTAAGCTCAATTAGAAGTTTCCATATTACCTTTAATTTTAAAACTAAGGTTTTGTTAAGATTTCATGTATATAAACATATTTCGTAGTTTTACGTAAAGCAAAATTGGACATGTAAAAATAGTACACCAAAGGTAGCACCAAAACGGTGCTACCTTTAATTAGCAACATTTAAATGGTTAAAGCTCAATTAGAAGTTTCCATATTACCTTTAATTTTATAACTAAGGTTTTGTTAAGATTTCATGTATATAAACATATTTCGTAGTTTTACATTAAACCAGTAGTTAAAAGTCTTGTTTAAAAACGTAAAGCAAAATTTGACATGTAAAAATAGTACATAAAAGGTAACACCAAAACGGTGCTACCTTTAATTAGCAACATTTAAATGGTTTAAGCTCAATTAGAAGTTTCCATATTACCTTTAATTTTAAAACTAAGGTTTTGTTAAGATTTCATGTATATAAACATATTTCGTAGTTTTACGTAAAGCAAAATTGGACATGTAAAAATAGTACACCAAAGGTAGCACCAAAACGGTACTACCTTTAATTAGCAACATTTAAATGGTTTAAGCTCAATTAGAAGTTTCCAAATTACCTTTAATGTTAAAATTAAGGTTTTGGTAAGTTTCATGTATATAAACATATGTCATAGTTTTACATTAAACCAGTAGTTAAAAGTCTTGTTTAAAAATGTAAAGCAAAATTGGACATGTAGAAAATAGTACACCAAAGGTAGCACCAAAATGGTGCTACCTTTAATTAGCAACATTTAAATGGTTAAAGCTCAATTAGAAGTTTCCATATTACCTTTAATTTTAAAACTAAGGTTTTGTTAAGATTTCATGTATATAAACATATTTCGTAGTTTTACATTAAACCAGTAGTTAAAAGTCTTGTTTAAAAACGTAAAGCAAAATTGGACATGTAAAAATAGTACACAAAAGGTAGCACCAAAACGGTGCTACCTCTAATTAGCAACATTTAAATGGTCTAAGCTCAATTAGAAGTTTCCATATTACCTTTAATTTTAAAACTAAGGTTTTGTTAAGATTTCATGTATATAGACATATTTCGTAGTTTTACGTAAAGCAAAATTGGACATGTAAAAATAGTACACCAAAGGTAGCACCAAAACGGTGCTAGCTTTAATTAGCAACATTTAAATGGTTTAAGCTCAATTAGAAGTTTCCATATTACCTTTAATTTTATAACTAAGGTTTTGTTAAGTTTCATGTATATAAACATATGTCATAGTTTTACATTAAACCAGTAGTTAAAAGTCTTGTTTAAAAACGTAAAGCCTCAGTACACTTAATAATGGACAGGAACGGGGTCAAGTACTTGTCTCTGAGTCAACAGAGGGTCATATATAAACATATTTCGTACTTTAAATTTAAACATGTACTTAAATGTGTTGTTTAAAAACTTTAAGCAAAATTGACAAGGAAGAAATAGTACACCAAAGGTAGCACCAAAACAGTGCTACCTTTAATTAGCAACATTTAAATGGTTTAAGCTTAATTAAAAGTTCCCAAATTACCTTCAATGATAAAACTAAGGTTTTGTTTAGATTTCATTTATAAAAACATATTTCGTAGTTTTTACATTAAACCAGAAGTTAAAAGTGTTTTTTTTAAAAACCTACAGCCTCAGTACACTTAATTAGGGACAGGAACAAGACCAAGTACCTGTCTCTGAGTCAAGCATGGGCTCATATAAATAAACATATTTCGTAGTTTTACATTAAACCAGTAGTTAAAAGTCTTGTTTAAAAACATGAGGCCTCAGTACATTTAATGATGGACAGGAACAGGGTCAATTACTTATCTCTGAGTCAGCAGAGGCTCATATATAAACATATTTCGTACTTTAACATTGAACCCATAGTTAAAAGTGTTGTTTCATACTTTAACATTAAACCCTTAGTTAAAAGTGTTGTTTAAAAACTTGAAGCAAAATTGGCTAGGAAGAAATAGTACACCAAAGGTAGCACCAAAACGGTGCTACCTTTAATTAGCAACATTTAAATGTTTTAAGCTCAATTAAAAGTTCCCAAATTACCTTCAATGTTAAAACTAAGGTTTTGTTAAGTTATCATGTATATAAACATATTTTGTAGTTTTACATTAAACCAGTAGTTAAAAATGTTGTTTAAAAACCTAAAGCAATATTGCACATGTAGAAAATAGTACACCAAAGGTAGCACCAAAACGGTGCTACCTTTAAGTTGCAACATTTAAATAGGTTAAGCCCAATTGGAAGTTTCCAAATTACCTTTAATGTTAAAACTAAGGTTTTGTTAAGTTAAAGCCTCAGTACACTTAATGATGGACAGGAACGGGGCCAAGTACTTGTCACTGAGTCAGCAGAGGCTCATATATAAACAAATTTCGTAGTTTTACATTAAACCAGTAGTTAAAAGTCTTGTTTAAAAACATAAAGCCTCAGTACACTTATGATGGACAGGAATGGGGCCAAGTACTTTTCTCTGAGTCAGAAGAGGCTCATATATAAACATATTTAGTAGTTTTACATTTAACCGGTAGTTAAAACTGTTGTTTAAAAACCTAAAGCAAAATTCGACATGTAGCATAGTACACCAAAGGTAGCACCAAAACGGTGCTACCAGTAGCAACATTTAAATGTGTTAAGCTCAATTAGAAGTTTCCAAATACAGTTTGGTGTTAAAACTAAGGTTTGGTTAAGAATTCATATATATATAAACATATTTCGTAGTTTTACATTAAACTGGTAGTTAAAAGTGATGTTTAAAAACCTAAAGCAAATTTGGACATGTAAAAAAAGTACACCAAAGGTAGCACCAAAACGGTGCTACTTTTAAGTAGCAACATTTAAATGGGTTAAGCCCAATTGGAAGTTTAAAAATTACCTTTAATGTTAAAACTAAGGTTTTGTTAAGTTATCATGTATATAAACATATTTTGTAGTTTTTACATTAAACCAGTAGTTAAAAGTCTAGTTTAAAAAACGTAAAGCCTCAGTACACTTGATGGACAGGAACGGTATCAAGTACTTGTCTCTGAGTCAACAGAGGCTCATATATAAACAAATTTTGTACTTTAAATTTAATCCAGTAGTTAAAAATGTTGTTTAAAAACCTAAAGCAAAATTGCACATGTAGAAAATAGTACACCAAAGGTAGCATCAAAACGGTGCTACCTTTAAGTAGCAACATTTAAATAGGTTAAGCCGAATTGGAAGTTTCCAAATTACCTTTAATGTTAAAACTAAGGTGTTGTTAAGTTAAAGCCTCAGTACACTTAATGATGGACAGGAACGGGGCCAAGTACTTGTTACTGAGTCAGCAGAGGCTCATATATAAACATATTTCGTATATAAACATAGCACCAAAACGGTGCTACCTTTAAGTAGCAACATTTAAATGTGTTAAGCTCAATTAGAAGTTTCCAAATACGGTTTAATGTTAAAACTAAGGATTGGTTAAGAATTCATATATATATATATAAACATATTTCGTAGTTTTACATTTAACTGGTAGTTAAAAGTGATGTTTAAAAACCTAAAGCAAATTTGGACATGTAAAAAAAGTACACCAAAGGTAGTACCAAAACGTTGCTACCTTTAAGTAGCAACATTTGAATGGGTTAAGCCCAATTGGAAGTTTCCAAATTACCTTTAATGTTAAAACTAAGGTTTTGTTAAGTTATCATGTATATAAACATATGTTGTAGTTTTTACATTAAACCAGTAGTTAAAAGTCTTGTTTAAAAAAAGTAAAGCCTCAGTACACTTAATGATGGACAGGAACGGTATCAAGTACTTGTCTCTGAGTCAACAGAGGCTCATATATAAACATATTTTGTACTTTAAATTTAATCCAGTAGTTAAAAATGTTGTTTAAAAACCTAAAGCAAAATTGCACATGTAGAAAATAGTACACCAAAGGTAGCACCAAAACGGTGCTACCTTTAAGTAGCAACATTTAAAGAGGTTAAGCCCAATTGGAAGTTTCCAAATTACCTTTTACGTTAAAACTAAGGTTTTGTTAAGTTAAAGCCTCAGTACACTTAATGATGGACAGGAACGGGGGCCAAGTACTTGTCACTGAGTCAGCAGAGGCTCATATATAACCATATTTCGTAGTTTTACATTAAACCAGTAGTTAAAAGTCTTGTTTAAAAACATAAAGCCTCAGTACACTTAATGATGGACAGGAATGGGGCCAAGTACTTGTCTCTGAGTCAGAAGAGGCTCATATATAAACATATTTAGTAGTTTTACATTTAACCGGTAGTTAAAACTGTTGTTTAAAAACCTAAAGCAAAATTGGACAAGTAAAAAATAGTACACCAAAGGTTGCACCAAAACGGTGCTACCTTTAAGTAGCAACATTTAAATGTGTTAAGCTCAATTAGAAGTTTCCAAATACGGTTTAATGTTAAAACTAAGGATTGGTTAAGAATTCATACATATAAACATATTTCGTAGTTTTACATTAAACTGGTAGTTAACAATAATGTTTAAAAACCTAAAGCAAATTTGGACATGTAAAAATAGTACACCAAAGGTAGCACCAAAACGGTGCTACCTTGAAGTAGCAACATTTAAATGTGTTAATCTCAATTAGAAGTTTTCAAATGACCATTAATGTTACAACAATAGTGAACTTTCTGTTCGCACCATGTGCTTTTTTTAACCTTAAAAGTAATTCTAACCTTTCATTCCTAAACACCTTAGCAACTAGAGAGAAAAAAAGATGAAACAAACTTGCTTCATAGGTACTTCAGTGGTAGACTGGTAGCAGTAGTTAAAAGTGTTGTTTAAAAGCCTAAAGCAAAAATTGGACATGTAAAAATAGTACACCATAGGTAGCACCAAAACGGTGCTACCTAAAAGTAGCAACATTTAAATGGCTTAATCTCAAGTAGAAGTTTCCTAATGACATTTAATGTTAAAACTAAGGTTTTGTTAATAATTTATATATATAAACATATTTCATAGTTTATATATATGAATTATATATATAATTAAACCAATATATGAATAATTAAACCAATAATTAAGTGTTGTTTAAAAACCCTAAAGCAAAATTGGACATGTAGAAAATAGTACATGAAAGGTAGCATCAAAATGGGGGGGGTCACCTACCCCTAGGACTTTAACTCTTGGATACCTGCTACCCTTACTCATGTGTCAACATCAAATAATATTTTGTTCCACCACAGTTTGGACAGCCAACACTTAGTCGCATCTCGCTCTAAGTCCTGAGGAGTCCTCAGAACTCAGGCAAAAATCCGCCTAAGCCATGGCTGACCTACATGTTGTGTGAAACATCATATTATTTTATTCACACACAAATATGGGTCAAGGGTCATCAATGACGTCACCAATGATGTCATATGACGTCATATAAATGAAGTCATGGTGACGTCACTAACGCTGACGTCATATGACGTCACATGACGTCATATAAATGACATCATGGTGACGTCACTACAGCTGACGTCATGGTGACGTCACTACAGCTGACGTCATGGTGACGTCACTACAGCTGACGTCATGGTGACGTCACTACAGCTGACGTCATGGTGACGTCACTACAGCTGACGTCATATGACGTCACGGTGACGTCATTGCCACTGACGTCGTATGACGTCACATGACGTCATATAAATGACGTCACATGACGTCATATAAATGACGTCACATGACGTCATATAAATGACGTCACATGACGTCATATAAATGACGTCATGGTGACGTCATTGCCGCTGACGTCATTGTGATGACGTCACTGACGTTAATTAGGTCAAAGTCACGCAAGAATACAAAAAAATGTTTTTTGCACTTTATAGAATAATATTTTAGCTTGCCGGACTCTGCACAGATGGCAGAGAGGCTTACGTAATGATTATATAACAGACTGGTTTCTTGGCCAGCTGGTCAACTGTTGTTCAACAGAAAGTAAGTCAGTTTATTGCAAGCCAACAAACACGCCACACCTCGCCGCCGCGGGACTTTTCTGTGAGTAAATTTTTTATTTTTCCTTCTTATTAAACTTAGCAAAACTGAACCTAGCCTGTTTTGCACAAAATTAATTTTTGTTACACTGCTACACTTACGTTTACTTTACAAATTATTTTCCACTCCTTATTTAATATTTTATTCCTTACTTGTTAAGACTTAGAAACTGAAATGTTGGAAGACTGTTTCATACAAAATTAATTTTTATTTAGCTATACAGGTCTCCTAATATTTTCCTACACTTGTATTTTGCAGGTGTCGCTAAATATTTTTCGCTCACAATTTAATTTTATTCCACACAAGTGGATTTTCAACTTTACTACAAAACTGATGCATGCCCGTCTCTTACAAAATTATTTTTTCATTTAGCTCTACCTCTTTTAGTTTTACATTAAAGATTCCTTTGAGTTAAATTTTCCACAAGTCTCTCTGTTAATTTTTCTGCACAGTACGTGTTACTCCTTGCACAATTCGCAGCAAACTGTTTCTACATTTAGCAACAACAGTCCACATTACCCCCTCCACTACTCATTCCCCCACTATAGCCCTGTTCCACCACTACTTCCAGCTTAGGTCCAACAATTGACTGAGTTTTTCAGTTTTATACTAACCTTACTGTGAGAAACAGCTATGGCTGAAACTTTGCAAGAAAAATTATTAAGAGTAAAATTTTTGCTGGCAAAGCAAAATAATTCTGTTAGGGTGTCCAAGACTTCCACTTTGACAAAAATGAAACGCTGCCTTAGGAATAATCCAAAATTTTACTCAAGGGACACCAAGATCACTATGAATGATAAAATGTTTCAAAAACTTTTAGACGAGCTAACTTTTGCCAGTAAAATAACGCTGGTGACTCCAATTCCAGACTAAGTGTCAAGATCACCTGAGAAAGAATAAAAAATAAATATTTCTTAGGAAATATTTCCACTCCGAGTTACAGAGGTCCGGTAAAGGACAGACTCGAACGAGTTGTTGCAAAAATATTAAATTTTTCTTCCTTCTGACCACTTTACCCCCACCATCTCCTTATCCCCACCACCCTGCCGAGTACCTGAGATACACGGAGCGACTTGCTCAGTTGCTGTTCAACTCTTGTGGTGTGCACATCTCACTTTTTGCGCTCAATTTACTTATATTGAGTTTAAATTTAAATATTTAGCCAAATATCAAAGTTTCAAATAACATAAATTTTTTTTTTTCACTTTTGGTTTGATTGAAATTTAACAAGTTCCAAGATCACCTGAGAAAGAATAAAGAATAATTATTTCTCAGGAAATATTTCCAATCCAAGTTACGGAGGTCCGGTAAAGGACAGACTCGGATGAGTTGTTGCAAAAATTTTAATTTTTTCTTCCTTCTGACCACTTTACCCCCACCATCTCCTTATCCCCACCACTGAGCCGGGTACCTGGGATACCGTCTGTGTACAAGTCAGTACGTCTTCGGACGCGGTGCTGTTCGGATCGCGTGTCGTTTGTCGCACTGTCGGGTGTTTGAATAAATTATTCTTCGGCTCTCAGTCTTGTGGTGGGTAAGTAAAATATAAAAATTATTTTTTTTTTCAAGTGGGGCTGCTGGGACAGGTCAATGACCCCTGACGGATATATTAGGTCAAGAGTCTGATCGCTAGGGAATAAAAAAAAATATTTTTTTGCACTTTTGTGATTCCTCGAGAAATTTCAATTTCTCAGCAAAATTTGAGGAATCGCAAAAGTGCAAAAAAAAATTTTTTTGTATTCTTGCGTGACCTTGACCTAATTAACGTCAGTGACGTCATCATGATGACGTCAGCGGTAATGACGTCACCATGACGTCATAGGTGTGACGTCATGTGACGTCATATGACGTCATTAGTGGCGTCATTCGTGACGTCATTAATGACGTCATCGCTGCTGACGTCATCGTGATGACGTCACGTCCCAGCCTTCCCAAAAACACACTACTTTTATCTGACAATCAATTTGGATTTAGAAAAGGTAAAAGTACAAATAACGCAATAAATAAAGTAATTACTGAAGTAGTAAGGAATTTAGAAAAAAGAAACAAAACTATAAGTATTTTTATGGATTTGAGTAAAGCTTTTGATTACGTAGACTCATTTTATATGATAAATTGGTTGAATTAGGTATCAGAGGAATCGCTAACAACTGGTTAAGGTCCTATCTCTCAAACAGACAGCAGATTGTAGAAATTTCTGGTTTTAGATCTAAAAATAAAATAATTAACTATGGAGTATCTCAAGGTTCTATTTTAGGTCCTATACTTTATAATATTTATGTTAATAATTTAATTAATGAAGTTAAATATAACAATATAATTTGCTGTGCAGTTGATATTGCGGTAACAATAAATAATCCTTCGGATGAAAGTTTAGAAATAAATAGTTATATTATTCTTACACAAATTTATCAGTTCTTGGGAAACTTAAATCTATATGTCAATAATAAAAAACCAATTATATTAATTTTAATTTATTGAGAAATAGAGATGAAAAATTTGATGGTAATATAGTAATGGGTGACTTTGAACTAAATAAGGTTAAAACAGTAAAATATTTAGGAATTATAATAGATGAAAATCTAACCTGGTCCCCTCATGTAGACTCACTGTGCAACTCTCTAACTTCCTGCATTTTTTGCTTGAGCTATTATTGTCAATTTAGATATAAACCCTAGCTAAAATTGTATTATCATGCAGTAATAGAATAAAAAATTAGATATGGTATTATAATATGGGGATCAGCAACTCAGAGTTTATTGAAAAGAATCTTTGTTTTACAAAAAAGAGCAATAAGATTAATTCAGGGATTAAAGAGAAGAACATCTTGCAGACAAGCTTTTAAATCGCTAGGGATTTTACCATTATATTCATTATACATATATGAAGTCATAATGTTTGCTAGATTCAACAACAATGAATACATTACCGAATCTATGCATTTGCATAATACAAGGGGGAAAAATAATTTAAGACAGGAATCTCAAAGGTTATTACTAAACTATAATCTAGCTCAAAATATCGGTGCTTCTTATTTTAACAAGTTACCCTACATAATAAAAAAAACCCTAGGGAAAAACCAAATTTAAAAATGAGCTAAAAAAGTTCTTGATTGATGCAGCTTTTTACTCAATAAGTGAATTTAATGAACACTATTACAATCAACCGTAACATATCACAAAGTACATAAATGCATTAAACTTATAGGCCTAAATTGATTTCAATTTTAACCAGTTTGTATTAACTTCACAGTTTTTAGCTCAGTTTCATCTGAACGTCAGTATGTATGGTATAAAATAATACATATGAATTTAAAGACCATAGATAAATAATTTTCTGAACATTTTATCGGGAAATATGAAGCATCCCAAGCATCCGGGCTGTAGTGATGCTGATTATTTCCCACCAATCGGTAGGCAAATATAAAATTAAACTTAAAGATACGATTGTAAAAATCAATATCCATCGATAATTTATAACCTAACAACATAATAATAATCTTATCCACAAATAAAAATTATATTCATAATAATCTTTAATGATTAAACAACAATGTTACACACTCTTTCGTGTTGTGTTTTCTGTTCTCGGTATCCACTTAAGCCGCCCAAACTGGAAACAAAATTGTTGTTTGATCTAGCGTGCGGTAAAGAATCATTGCCGCTCTAGAGCGGGAAAGAAACGTAAATCGGAAATGAACTGTTTTGCATGAGGGTTACAGGTGTGGCAATGCAATTATTTCCATGCAGTGGTAGGAAAATTAATTTTACATTTGTTTAGTTACTTATATACACACACGAAAGGATTACTTACCCGAACAGGGCTCGGAAATCATTCCATAGGTGGTTCGTGGTCACATAGTTTCTCACAACTTCAACCCCCACCACTATGCTCTCGGCGGGCAAGAGCGGCAACGCAAGAATCATATGCAATGCCCATCCGGCTTTTGGGTTATTTTGTGTTAACTCCTGCATTCGCAGGCGAACATGCATGCGGTACATCGCCTGTAATAAATATGAAAGTGATAGTAAATAGCGGTTACCTAAATAAAGTATACAGTATAAAATATAATACCATTTCTATAATATAATTAATAGTGTAACGTCACGCTAACTTAATTAATTAATTATAGATGAAGGATAAATACTGATCGTTAAGGACAAGGCATCACAGGCTGTTTACAGTGGGCACATTCGCCAACGCTTGAAACGGTTCTTCTGACCGTCTGGTATCGAGATTGATCGTTTCGTTGGTTTATCAATGAAATAATTTTTATGTTCTCTATATGGTCTTATAGTCTGCGAAATACAACTTTAAGACACAGCTCGTAGGCTAACCATCATGAATCCGTGATTTGATTTATTTTATACGAAATTAAGCTCGTTCGCTACGCCTACTTGATGTCACGCTCAAATGATATAGGCCTATAATAAATGGCTGGAATACTTAAAATTAGAATTTTCTGACTCTCTGGGTCAGAGCCCTTTATGCAGATTAGTAGGGGGATAAAGGGCTCAGGCGTCCAGGTGCCGCGGATCCGCGGCAACCCCCCCCCCCCCCCCCCGAGGACCTCTCACGGCGAGGACCACCTGCGGTGTTGCAACCCGACCCTCGGCCAGGTGCGACATTCCACAGATAGGGGATACGGCACAATAGGCCGACAGCACCCCTGCGTGGTCTACAAGATGAAAACTAAATAACACGATCACTGTGTTATATAGTTAACATCTTCTCTTACATTAATATGTGTTTTGTTTTTGTTTTTGTTTGTTTTTTGTTTTCTATTTATTTAATTTTTTTTATTTACAATTTCTTATTTACATTTAAACCTAAAGCTAAATCTAAAAACTAAATCTAAGGGAGGAGGAAAAATATTTATTGTTGCTTTCTTGCGGCGATGGCGGCCTCCATCGCGGCGAGTTGGGCCGACAGACTGTAGTAGTCAGCCCATTGCTCCGGTGATTGCGGCTGTGCGCAGTATGTCGCGTCAAACAGCTCCTCCATTTGACGCTGGGTCTCCTCCAGCTCATGGAGGGTGCCGTTTCGCAGCGCCGCCTCCGCCGTCGCCTCCGCCATCGCCACCATGGCCGCCGCCGCCGCTTCCGCCTCCGCATGTGCCGCCTCCGCCTCCTCTGCCGCCGCGATGAGGATGGCGTCCTCCTCCTGGACGGTGCGTTCGGCCTCCTCGGCCGCGGCGACGAGAGCGTCATCGAAAGCGACTTCCAACAGAGACGACATGGCTGCGAATGACTGGATAGACGGCGGGCGGAAGGGAGCCAGGAGTGGGGACAACACCTGGCGTCCGCCTTTGTCTACACCAAACCGGGTTTGGCACCGACCACCCAAGTGGTTGACCCCCCCCCCCCCCGAGGACCTCCTGGCGGCGAGCCCCCCCCCCGAGGACCTCCTGGCGGCGAACCCCCCCCCCCTCCAAGACCTCCCACGACGAAGGTAGAGCCCCCTGACCTGCTGTGTTGTAACCCGACCCTCGGCCACGTGCAACATTCCACAGATAGGGGAGCCGAAGACAATAAACCTCACCCCTGCGTCTGAACGACCGCCATCTGTCGAGTTACATAACAGCGCATCCGTCCCTTCCATAGCCGCCACCTTTACGTTAGTTCACTGCCACTCGTCACCAAGTACGGTCGTCTCCGCGGTTCGCTCCCGACTACCAGTACCAGTGTCCGTGATTGTGCCTGTGTTAGTGATTGGATATATTTCTATTCAATTGTAAGTATTACTCATTATTTACAATAACTAGTTATAAATAAATTTAGTTTTCCCTTTTATTTGGTTTTTAGTTGTTTCATCTTAGCCAAGAAAGTGAAAGAGTGGAATTATCATAGTTTTGATTACTTCATTCACAATGACGTAACACATATTGAAACTAAATATTTTAATTCTTTTAACATTTGTCCTCCTGTACCAAATAAAAATAATTTTTACAATATTTAATTTCCATAACAAATAGTTCAACTAGTAGTGCTGTTTTGGATATTCTACAACACTTCACATATTTAAACTAAATATTTTAATTTTATAAAAGTTTTGAATTCTTTTTACATTTTGGTCTTGCATATCATTTTTAAAAAAATTTATTTTAATATCTAGTTCCTGTAACAATAATTTGAACCAGTGATGCGGTTATGGATATTTTTTATTTTGCCTATAACCCGTATTCACTTAGTGTTCTTGCATACTGAACGTAAATACTCTTCTAATATTGAGTTTCTGTAACGATAGATGCAGCAGTATTGTGGTTTGGATTTTTCATATGGCCTAAAACCTATTTTCATACTGTTTGCATACCGAATGCTGAGTTTATATACCAATAGCTAAACCAGTGATACAATTCGGATATTTCATATGACATAAAGTATAAATTCATTAGTAGTGTGCTATGGAAACATCAGTAGTATAGAGCTGTGAATAAATTAATAATTTAATTTCACTTCAATGATTGTTATCCATTCTACTGAAACTCTTACTCACTTATTAGTTTCCAATTTTTTTTTTTTACCAGACACTTAAACAAAAACTTTATTCGTAACTTAAAACGATACAATATTTGTGATTTCCAAAGTATTCCTTATGTTAATACGAACCGATTTGTTTTCAGTTCATCATGAACAACATCGAGAAGCGTTTCTCATGCGCAGTGTGCGGCAAGGCTTTCTCCGAGAAGCGGAATGTCACACGCCACATCAAATCGGCCCATCGCGGAAACGAATTCCCGTGTCCGCAATGTGACAAGAGCTTCTCGAGAGAGGACAACCTGCGCCGCCACGCCGCCACGCATCAGCCTCGCCCTCAACCGATGGTGAACCCAGCATTCAGACCGGGTTAGTATTCAAATTTATTTATGTTCACTAACCAGCTGGATGTCCATCTACTTCTAAAAATCTTCTTCGATTCGACATATGCATAATGATGAAAATAGTTTCACTTCAATGTTTGCTATCCATTCTACTGAATCTGTTACTCACTTATTAATTTCCAAATTTGATTAAATTTTACCACACACTTGAACGAAAATTCTTTCATTTATTTTCTTAAACATTTTGTTTCACAATGATCATGAAGCTAATATAAAGATATTCTAATAATGTCTATGCTTTTGTTTCACCATGTTCATAAATCTAACATAAAATATCCTAACCATGTCTATGCTTTCTTATAGGCTTCGTGCCCACACCCAGTCCGACGGAGCCACGACCTGGTCCTTCCACTGCGCCCGACTTCGAGCCTAGGCCAGGTCCATCCACTGCTCCCGACGTTGAGCCGAGGCCCGGTCCCTCCAATGCTCCAGAACCATCACAAGCCCCAGAGCCCGCTGGAGTTCGCACAACAGGTTTGTACTCGTCTTTTATTTCAACATTTAACATGTAAACTCATCTTGAATGCTAAGCATATCTCAGATAATTATCCTATTCTACGAAGACATTTATCAAATTAATCTCAACACATCATAGTCTTTGAAAAAAAAATCTTAAAGATTAATTTCCAAATCACACTATAATTCATTTTGTTAACAAACTTTAATGTAAATTTTTATCAGAGAATTCAACTATTAAAGTAAAAATAAGTGCAATACAATCATTTAATGATTTCTATTATACCAATATTTATATCATCCTTGCGAACATGTCATTACAGATTTTTCATCCATTACTATGCACGTAGCTACATATATGTGTGTATTTCAGGCCATGTCTGTGGCGGGTGTGGATCGTCCTTTACGAGGAAGGATAATCTCAAGTTCCACGCCCGCTTTCGATGCAGACCTTTACGTGCGGACCAGCAGCCTGCCCAGATCGGTGGAGCCCCACCAGCGTCGCCTGCCCCATCTTCGTCGTCGTCATCGGGAGGAGCACCAAGCGAAGACGACGAGGTGCCTGTGATCCCCGGCGACTTATCTCCTGCGGGGTTTATCGAGGTGGAGACGGCGTTCCGCTGGCGACTGAAGACATACCGCCTAGCCGAGCCCGCGGACGAAGCACTTACCCTGCAGGAGTTCCTTCTATCGCTGAGGACACAGGTAATCACACTCATGCGACGTATTTTATCACACACTCATGCCATCAAAGTAAACTTGTGGGTCGAATGCGAATTCGCAAATATTCATGGTGATACTTGTAGGCGCGCCTTCAAGACGAAAAATGTCTCCATTCTCCATTCGTCAGATGTTGACGAAATCTGTCAAGAGTTTATTAATAAACTTCTATTGGAGAAGGAGACATGTGAGATGAAGGGCTCGGGGTGGAGCTTTGTTAGGGTTTTGGACATGGAGGTCCGCATCAATGTTTATAGCCCTCTCACAGGCAGTTCCTTCATCCCCCTTCCTCACGATATCGCCATGAAACGCGCTGTGGTTAACGTGCTGAACGATGCGGATCAACGTTGCTTTGAGTATTTAATTCTGGCAAAATATATTGACAACCATCGTGTCCGGCCCACCTCCAATCACTTTACCGCGGAGGTTAGGGCGCGAGCCAGCCTAAATTTTGAAGGGTTGGATTTCCCAGTCAGAGTAGACAAAATCCGCACGTTCGAGCGCAACAACCCCGGCGTAAGCGTAAATGTGTACGGTCTAGAGAAGAAAAAGCAGAAGCACTTCAATCCAAACAAAGAAGAGCATTTCGTCTTCCCGCTTCGCATCGTGGATCGTGAGCTGCCGAACCACTTTGATCTTCTGTTCCTGACAGATGAGAGGACAACGCATTATGCGTACATTTCAGACTTTGGGCGGCTAGTATCTAGCCAGTTGACTCGTCGCAGACATCGATTGTACATTTGCAAAAGATGTTTTCCTTACTTTGACGATCAGCCAAATAAACTGAACCTCAGCGGAGCATTATTAGAACAGTTACGACGGTGCTCTTCCAACCGTTCAGCTCCGGTGAGTAGGGGGATAAAGGGCTCAGGCGTCCAGGTGCCGCGGATCCGCGGCAACCCCCCTCCCCCCCCCGACACCACACAGTTGAATTATCCCTTCTCGGCTTACATCAGCCACTCACGACAATCTTTAAGTCGCATAACAAAGTTATTATCATTGAAATTTATTTTAACCCTTCTCGATTTACTCGGCTTACATCACCTACTTACGACAATCTTTAAGTAGAAAAGTTATTAACATTGAAATTTATTTGAACCCTTCTCGATTTACTCGGCTTACATCACCTACTTACGGCAAACTCGAAGTCACAAAGTTGTTTACAATTCTATTTTTTTTTATTTAAATTTATTTATAAAGGCAACGTTTGTTAGAAAAAATCCGAAAACGCGTGTAGCATGTCGCTGTGGATTTCAGAGAATTACTTCTTTATTTTGGATATTCAGAAACACATCTAAAACGTTTATAAACACATTCTTACAATGAAATGTATCATTTCCTTATCATAAGTACAAATGTATTACTAAATTAACTAGTTCTGCTGACCAATCATGTTCGATAAAGAATTAATGCACCCGATTAAACGGGTTGGTTAACACGGTATTGTATAGGCCACTTAGTGCAACAGCGGCAGGAAAGTCCTTAACTACTGCTTTGTACCCGATTATTAGACAAACTAAAATTTTTACCTTTCATATAAACTTATGGCCTGAAACTTTATCATGAATAGTTTTACCATAGCACCAAAGAAATAAAAATTCCTCACTTAAAACTTTTATGTCACGTTTTCAAATTATTGTTTTAATATTTTGCACTTTCATAATATATTATGCAGTTGGAATCAGCAATTTATGGAGATTAAGAAAACATAAGCTTCAACTTAATTATACTCATCATAGACAGACTCCACAGAGATTAACAATTTCAGCAGCCCGGCTTCAAAATATCAGACCAAAATTATTCAATAAACTCCCAAACACATTAAATTACAAGACGTCCCAGTAAAAGTCGAAGCTTTATTAAAATCATTTTAAAAGAAAACGCTTTAACTCAGTTGGTGATTATCTAGAATACCAGGTTGTGCAAAATACAAAAGGGGGGCGATCTTTTGCCGATGTTCTGGGTCAGATTAGATCGCAGGCCAAACCGGAGGAGACCGACACCGTTATCAAGTCTATTCGGCGAACCCAGAACGGGGATGTCCTCCTCGAACTGGGGAAGTCGAGTGACAAGATCGGTTTTGCCGCTTCCCTCAAGACTGCACTTGGGGACAAAGGCTCAATCAAGGCCCTAGAACCGAAGTGTTCGGTCGAGATTCGGGACCTTGATGCCCTCTCCACCGAAGAGGAGGTGACCCGTGCGATCCAGGTGGCACTCCCGGAGATACAAGCTGATGGAGTGAGGGTATGGCTGACAAAGCCCAACCGAAGTCAACTCCGGATGGCTGTTGCTGAAATGAGCGAAAAGCACGCCAATAAGCTGCTTAGCCTTCAGCACCTCAGAGTCGGTTGGGTCAGTTGCAGGCTCAAACGGAGGGTGGTAGTTTCGAGATGCTTTCGCTGTCTCGGTTTCGGCCACTCCTCCCGAAACTGTAAAGGGCCCGACAGGAGTGCCAACTGCTTCCAGTGTGGAAGCCAGGGCCACAAACGCAAGGAATGTTCCTCGAGCCCCTCCTGCTTTCTCTGCAAGGATTCAGGCTCCAGTGCCCTCGGTCACTTACCCGGGTCTGGTCAGTGCGGTGCCTTCAGAGCCGCACTTGAACAGGCAAAAGGCAGCGGCCGGTAATTCGCATCCTCCAGGCCAACCTTCATAGATCCTG
>CM061531.1:166024267-166108195 GCA_030545055.2 Neoaliturus tenellus
ATAAAATGTTAAATATTCTTTATCCACGGTTACACTATATAAAATTAAACTGCCGCTATACTATATAATATGCATCAATGACCTACAATGTAAAATATTCTTTATCCAGTTATACTATAAATGAAATGTAACTGAGGCAATACTATATGAAATGTATCAATGATTATAATGTGAAATATACATAATCAACTATTACAATATATATAAATCGAAACTGTGGCTATGCTATATAATATACATCAATAAATTTAATGTTGAATATTCTTGATCAAGTTATACGGCATGAAATGTACCCGTGGTTATACAATGTAAAATGAATCAATGACTACAATGTAAAACGCGATCAATGGTTATACCATATGAAATGCATTCACCGCTATACTTTACAAAATATATCAATGTATATAATGTTAAATATACATGATTAACGGTTATACTAAATGAAAGATTTCACAGCTTTACTATATTACTGTACTGTTTTAAACTGAAATGTACAAACAACTATTAACCATAAACAAATCACAGTCTCACAGAGATTCTTGGAATAGCAATATCTGTTCTAAAATATAAATTAATAATGTTAAACATATGTCATGAGCCTGTCTTGTGAAGTGTTTTTACTGAGCATAATACAGCATGGAATGTTTCCTCCCATGACCAGAGCTCTTTCGAGGTGGTAATTCCCATGGCGTTAGCTTTTATCATGGATTTAGACCATGACGTGGTTCCCCTAAAGATCGGGCCTAGCCACACCTTTTTTTAAAGTGGTTTTTAGGCAAAATATTCCACTATAGCTGTATATCTCAATAAACATATACTTTCCTTATATTTATATTATCTAGATATTATACCATAGTGCAATATTGAGGATATATTTACAGTTATGTAATCAGATATCTTGAGAAACCTGTCTGATCTACTTTCATATCTATTACTTAGAGTGATTTTGAAGTGTTCTCCAGGGAAGGTGTAGTTTCATTTTCTTCATTCTTCTTTTATCCCACTTCTTGAATCTTCTTTTTTCGTCGGCTTGTCTCTTTCCAAGGCTTTGGTCTTGCTCTTCACATCTATTAGTTCTTCTGGAGTTATTTTGAAGTGTCCTTAGAATAGAGTGGTGGCTCATTGGGAAAAAGCAGGATTGACTTCCGTTTCCATGAATTCTTCTTCTGAAATCTTGTAGTGTCCCCAGGGAAGGGTTGTGATTCCATCTTGTAGTATATAGCGTTTGTCATCATGGGCAGACAAAGCGATCTTGTTATGTTTTACACTGTATAAGTCATGTTTATAGCTCTTGATCATATTAATTGAACAGTATTGATCAATTTTTGTGTGCAAACAGTCCTTATAGTCTTGGAAGGTGATACAATTTTCGACAACTGTTTTCTTAACACCTTTTGATTTTTTTATAACATGATTATTCTCAGATCTGCTTGCGTACATTTTTGATCTTAAACCTATGTGTTCATACATGATTCTTCCATTGAGTTCATCCTTAAATTTCCCAATAACCTTCTTGTTTGTGGTGCTAAAGCAGGGGTGGGTAGAGGGGTAGTCGCTCGTGTCAAAGTAGGCAATCATCTCCTTCATGTCTTCGTAGAAATCCTCTGTCTGTAGATGGTAGGTTAGACTATCTGTGTCGGTATATTGTAATTGAGCTTTATCATGATACCGGTCTTTTATCACGTTATAGTGAAAGTCATACATTAGTGTCTTAGACACATCCAAAATACTCATTCCTACGTATGTTGCTTTATTGAAGAATAATTTAGTCTTCCTCATGTGTACTGCAGCCAAATTTTCAGTAAAAATAGTTCTTCTTTTAAAGTTGGGTTGTGCCAGCCACTTGTCGACCTGTTTCTCATGAGTTGCCAATCTGATGTCAACACGATTTCGAATATTTTCCATAGTCTTTCCAAAGACAGCATTATTCATTAGTTTGAAAAAATCCTTTTCAAAATTGCTTGTGGCTTTCATTCTCATATTAGTATTTAAATCTACATAGGGTTTAAGCCAATCTTTTTGCTTAAAACTGATGGCTCTGTGGATTTTCTTCAATTTCAATCCTAGAGACAGGTACTGTTTAAGATTTCTATGATGTATGACATATTTTTCCTTATCATACAGCGTTGCAAGTAACTTTTCTTCTTTCGATCCTGGAGGAACTCTGTGTTCAGGAGCTAGGGGGAGATCAGAGTGCAGATCGTGCAATTCTTCTGGATACTCCAAGTCAACCTCTAATATATATCCTATTTCGGAATCATCAGGAATTACTGTGACATCAATAAGGTGTGCGTCTTCTACCCATTTAAACTCTGCATATGGCATGCACTGGGACATCGCCCATGCATATAGGTTGTTGGCGTCAAGATATGTTAGGTAAGATGAGGATATAGCTTTGTTGTAATCTTCCATGTATTTATTATTGGCGGCTGCATAGCGATTCGAAACTTGCGATAAACCTCCTCGTATGCCATTTCCAATCATCAAAATCATGTCATAGTCTGTTAGTAGTTCCAGTTCAATCTCGGTTGTCTTGAGCATTGCACTCCATGCAAGTCCAGGTGCTGTATAGTACCAAGCAGGATCTAGGCTATAAATTTGCATACACAGGTCTCGAAAATTTTCCATTACATCAGCCAATTGCAGTACATCTGACTTATTATACAAAATTGTATACTCCTTCATATTTTGTATTTCAAAAGCGTTCCAAATCTTACAGGCATGATGATAATCTTCTTCCTCAACATCAGACATGGTTAATTTGTTGTAAAAGTCCGCCCTTGGTGGTAGAGATGTTTGTTCATATTTCTCCAAAGAGTCCATAGCATCATACGGGTACACGCCTTTTCTCAAAAGGAGTTGAAGCTGTTCACCAGAATAGTACTTTGATGTATGCTTGAATTGAGAAGGCGACAAGTTTTTAACTAGTAAGTCCAAGCTGCTAGACATGAATTTCATTGAGTCTGCAAATCTTAGATCAATACCTCCAGGTACATGAACAGTATACGATATATATCTTTCTTCGCTGTTTGGGATTACATCAATAGACACGTTATGGGACCCAAACATTTTTATGAATAAATGAGTATCGTAACCAGAGAGATTATGGATAAATATTGGGAGAAATGAAGGTTTTTTGAAGTTTAAGTTGCAGCTGTTGTGTGCGGCTCCTCTGAATTTTCCCGTTATGTGGTCATGGTCCATAACTAAAGGGTCTTCTTCTGTGAATTCCTTTCCACAAATATGACATTTTCTTGCTTCTATAATTTTTGTAATATCTTCTTTTGAAAGTATCATGGGTTGGGCGGCATCTTTGGAATACAGGCTTTTGATTTTCTTAGACTCTTCAAGAATCATTTCTACAAAAACTTGAGCAGCGTCTTCACCAAAGTATGTTACTGGACTGGCATAATCATTTTCTGCTTGTACGATATAATATGAAAACCCGATAGCTTCATGTTTTTGATAACTTTTTGTGTTTGATCTCATGTTTTCCTCTTCAGTATTGACTTGCTCTATGGGAGTTAGCATACATTCAAAGTCTGCATAACATGCAAATGGCACTCTCATACTTCTATTATGATCCTTAAACTTAATTGTGTCTTCCTTCTTAGGCATCACAATCTTGACTGGGTCGTGCTGCTTGCAATACGCTCTATGCGAAACCAATAAATCTTCTTTTCTAAAATGTAAAAGGCATCTTTTACACAACCAAATTCTTCCATTGTGCTGTGTTATCTGTGATCGCACTAGTCTACTCAGATCTGTTATTAGACAATAATGTGAATTGTTTTCATTCCTTAGGTAAAGTAAATCTACATGTCGATCTTTCTCTTCTTCGGTTACCAGAAGCGGGTACACTACATTATTTTCATCAAAGCTGTATACATTAATAGATATTCCAGTTCGCTTTTCAAATATCTTTATGCTGTTTAAAGCCACTGGAAATCCTATTCCATGCAGAGCATCATCAAATTCGTGTTTATATTGGATGTAATGATGTACTCTTTGAGGGTGGTTATCCCTCCGTACAAGATGAACTGCTGCGAGAACTGACCAGAGAAAACATTTATCATCGTTGTTTTCAATATTAATAACTGCTTTCTTCTGTTTAAGAGTTTTCGGTAAGTCAGTGTATGATGAGCCTCTTAGGGGAACATAACGATTGATCCGCAGTTCGAGATTATTAATTTTTCTAAGAGTCCAGCCCGAGCCTTTATTTTGAAACTCATCCATCTCTCGTAGAATCTTTTCCTGCACACTATCCAGCTGTTCTTTGATATCGTTGGTTGGAAATAGGGTTATGTTTTCCGTTTTAAAATTCATTTCTTGTGTAACTTCTTCATCGTTACTTAGTTTTTTGTACTGAGTTAAGAGAACAACATTGATTTTAATATTGTGATCTTGTAAGTTTTCTCTTACCTTATCACTAAGTAGTTGTTTTGACAACTGAAAAAACTTCAATGGATCTTTTATGCCTGGGTTGTTCTCAATAATGTAAGTTTTCATTCTATTTTTAAACGCTTTTTCTAACTCAGTAATTTGTAATTCGTCCTTAATGTCTTCAATGTTTGATGTAGAAGAAGACATCGAGAGTAGTTCTGATCTCACGATATTTTTAGAAGAACTGGCGATAGGCTTGATGTTGTAATCAGGTTTTACACTTTCTAGACATTTCTTCTTTGGAGGTGGCGTGGAATCACTTCTCTGCTTCACTCTGCAGTGATTAAGATGTCGGCTTATATTTGTCAAAGTAATCAATTTTCCGCAGTTATCACAAGGTCTCTGGGGCTGAATAGTGTTCGGTTTTTCTTTAGAACATATTTTCAAGTGGCGCGAAAGGTTTGTTGATGATATGGTCTTCTTACATCTGTCGCAGATCTTTCTCTTCATTTTAGACAAACTTCAATGCCCTGAAACACGTATATAACTCGTTACAACCTGTCGGAATTAATCCACTTTGTAATTTTAGGTTATCCAAAATTAACACTTCCGTATAGCGTAGATGATCCTCACACTACAATGGTCGAGAACTGAATGATGGAGTCTCCAATGATTCCTTGTTTTATACTTCCTTTTTCTCTGGATTAATTTTTTTTTTAATTTTAACTAAAATAATGCAAATTATAGCTTTCGATTACTGCAACGTAACTGTCCGTATAGCGCAGATGATCTTCACACCACAGTGGCTGAAGACTGAATGATGGAGTCTCCGATGACTCCTCCTTTTATACTTCCTTTTTCTCTGGATTAAAATTTTTCAATTTTAACCACAATAATGCAAATTATAACTTTTGATTACTGCAATGTAACTGTCCGTATAGCGCAGATGATCTTCACACCACAGTGGTTGAAGACTGAATGATGGAGTCTCCGATGACTCCTCCTTTTATACCTTCTTGCTCTCTAGATTTTCAAGATTTTTCAGTTTTAACCTAAATATTACAATTAAAGCTTTTTTTTATTTACTCAATGTAACTATCCGTATAGTGCAGGTGATCTTCACACCGCAATGGTCGAGAACTGAATGATGGAGTCTCCGATGACTCCTTCTTTTATACCTTCTTTTTCCCCGGATTAAATTTCTTTTCAATTTTAACCAAAATAATGCAAATTACGTCGTTTTTAATTACTGCAATGTAACCGTCCGTATAGCGTATATGATCTTCACACCGCAATGGTCGAAAACCGAATGATGGAACCTCCAAATACTCCTCATTTTATACCTTTTCTCGATTTACAACCTTTTAGTGACTTTCTCTATAGGGAATATGCTATTACGGTAGTAGCCGTGGTAAGACCTAAGCCCGGGAACAAGTTACTTTTTAATTTATATGTCCCCAGAAGCCAAACTTTAAAGCGATAACTTTTAAAGAAGATCTTCAATATTGTTGAAATTTTGTATGAAATTGTAAGACCAGGTCTATTTTCTTTTGTTCGCGAACCAGCATGATCGGGTCATGGAAACGGGGTTTAATAGCAAATCAAATGGGTTAAAAATGAGTTTTCCTGCATTTTTGGACTTTAATTTCAAATTCAGCAATTTTAACTTAAATAATATTTAAAAGAACTTAAAAAACAAACAATTTAGTTTTTTAATTTTAACATTGTTCAACTGATTACGGAAAAAAACCAAAATCAGGTTTCCAATGTTAATCTAATGGGAAATAAATAAAACCGTTTATCTCACTTATTTATTGACATACCTTGGTAAAATTTGGTATCTAGTGACATATATAGGAACGACTACGGACATTATAATTCCTTCGCAAACCAAACATCGCATAAAAAAATGGCTGTATTTCACTCTTTAATCCATATAGACTAATAAATATACCATTAGACAGCCTCAACTTTAAAAAAGAAAATGAAATAATACAATATTTAGTAATAAAAAATGGATATAAAAATAAAACCATAGAGAGTATGATAAGCCGAAAAATAAGAAAACAAATGATGATGATATGCGCCTATCATATAACTCTAAGATGGAAAAAATAGTAAGAAAAACTTTCAAAAATTCCAACATAAATTAGGTTACAGGAAAAAAATACTGCTTTCAACCTTATTTGTGCAAATTTTAAGATAATAAAAAACAATCTGAGAGATAAATATAGTAAATCTGGCATATACAAATTTATTGCACTGAGTGTAAGCAATACTATTAACCATACAGGACGAAACTTAGAGTACGGTAGAGTAGAGTAATGCAATACTTGTATTTTGTAACACACAATCATCACATATTGTATACTTGTGTAAATATGTCTGTTGCCGACGGAAATAGGATCAAATAAAATAAAATGAGGGTTAAAGAACATTTACAAGCCCTTAGATAAAAAAAAAAAAAAAAACAACACCAGAATGCGATCAAAATTTGTGGAGCATCTATTAAATACAGACATAAAATTTGGCAATCTTGGAATACAAAAAGAAATGTAGAAAAGCTTAATGTGAAAGAAGAAATGTATATACTACTCTTAAATTGCGAGAAAGATCCAGAAAATATTTCAAATGCAATGCAAATTCGACAAGAACATCCTCTCTTTGGAATAATCAATGAATTAAAAAAAACAACTTAAAATAATGTTATATATATATGTACGGTCTAAAATGTTGTATGTTATTCCATATAATTCATTATTCTATATGCTTTATATATTTATTTCATTTATCATATTTATTATAACATATTAATGTTTTAAATTAATATACAAGAAAATAAGGTGAGATTAGATGACTCTGAATATGGCCTTTAGGTTGAAAATATTTAGTCTAAATAAAAATGTTGTAAAAAAGGGATACTTGTTTTAAATGTTTATTTTCTGAAATTTGATATGTATATTCACTAATTAAGGTCTGACTGATATTTGCTTACATACCGCAAACCTACATAATCAACCCCCCTCCCCCCATAGGTTTATATGGGAAAAATTTTAAAGTGCTGAATATTGATACCGTTTTAAATTTATTTATCCTATTACATTTTCGCCAACATTTTATCAATATTTAACACAAACTTTTTAACAATATCCCATGGCAGCAAACCTACATACTCATTTCTATGGTGTTTATGGGAAATACAAACTCTAAAATTTTCTTTGGAAATTCGCTGAGTGCGCAGGTCTGCTGCGACATGTGTATTTTAACTTATAACCGAATTCATACAAATTACAGCTATTATGTTTTTTCTTAATTATTGCAATGTAATCTTACGTATAGTGCAATTGATTTTCTCACCACATTCGTTGAAGACTGAATGAAGGCTCATCAAATGGTTCCTCCTTTGATCATTAAACTTGACATTTATAAAACGTAAAACAAACATTAAGAGGGCGTTTGAGTGCCGACATGTTGGAATTTTCCTCAATAAGAGCAACGTTAAGATTGTCTCTGCCATTTGTCTTATATATATTTAATTCTTTGTTCGATTAGTTCAGAATAAATTTTGTTTGGATATTAATTAATCTTACCGTGTTTTTTAATCAATTCTTTGTAAATATTTTATAAAATTCTGTAAAATTGGTTAAAGTAATAAAAACCTACTTTTATTTCCAATAAGTAAAACTATAGGCCTACTTGTTATTAAAACGCTCGCTTGCAAACCCACCCGTCTTGATAAACTCTTTATTTAGAGCTATAAACCATAATTTCTTATAACAAATTAAGAAGTCAATTGGAGTAAATTGGAAAATATCAATTAAAAGGATGGGCCCTACAAGCCCTTAAGGTTTTTATTTTCCCATTTGATTAACATTGGTAAAGAAATTGATTGGTTTTCAAGTAAAACAGCTGTAAGTAAACACCAGATTTCAGCGAAAGTACTATCCACCTGTTCACACGAAAGACGTTATGTTAAAGCGCGGAGTGTACCTGGTCAACGAACTGCATTAATTACGCACGTGACAAATATTTTGATTAAAATTTGAGCGTTTCACAAATTATAGAATTAACTGAGTGGTCCCAAATTAAAGGTATTGGCAAAGGGACTGGAGACAAAATAACGATATGTAAAAAAAGCTATGAGGCATACTTACGATGAATAACGTAAAACGTCCTCCAGAAGAAAAGCACGTAGATAGATCACAATTAACATCAAAGTAACATGACAATGTCTGTTTGATTTAATTTTAAAACGATAGCTAGATAACGTCAATGAGTGAATGCGATCTTTTAATTAATTTTAGCCTTCTATATTAAATTTTGTGGGGTTGCTATTGACAATAAAACTTGCTAGAAGCGCCACTGTTTGTTCAATTATTGATTCATAATACTTACGATTGGTTAATCGAGAAAATAGAGTAGTAATCCATAGTGTAAATGGTGCTGAACTGTATTGAAAGAAGTTTAATTGTGACATAAGTGTTGGCGGTGTTGGTTGCCGGACACGTTATCTATCTTATTGCCATTATAACGGGTATATTAATAAATTATTCTTACTCAAATTGTGATACTATTTACACATATTAAAACTTATGTTTTCACTTAGAAATTTGGAGGTAAGAGGTTGCGACTAATTAATAATTTCTTATAATGGTAAATTGAAATTAAAATTATTACATGGAATTATTGGGTAAAACAAGGGCATTCAGCTAGAGTCAAATTCTTACTATCAATGTATCAAAGTGAATAATATGTAAAGGTAGCTGACTGGGGGCTTCTGTCCGTAAGCGACTATATGTAGGCTTTTAAGCTACGCGAAATACTAGGGTAATTTTGATAAAAATTACACAGTGTATGCAGGCCTACAAAAAAAGTTGTTATTGAAAATGATTTGCTTTATTAGTTATTGAAAATAAATTGCTCCATTTCAAGCAACATGTACGCTAGTAATATATGTCAAGACTAAAAATACACTTTATTTGTTGTATGGATGAAGACGTTGTGGTTATACAATTCGAGGAATATGGATAAAATATGAAAAACAGTATTTACATTAGAAAGACTCAATCAACCATTTGAGTAATACAGTAAGAACTAACTCTATTAATATTTTACTAAACAATAACAATATTTCTAAAAAATATTAACTATTGTAAGCCATATTTTTAATGTGTTTGTAAGGTGCACAAGCCTAAAAATTAAGATACGTAATAATTTATTCTTCATACGACATTTACATCTCATTGACGTCTAATTTAGTGAATAATAATAAATTTTAGTGTTTACTATGGGTGAATGTTGATAAAATCTTATTAACATCTTGTACTCTTGGCATAACATTAACTAGAGTTCCCTGATTCATCATATGTGTTAGAAAAATTTAACACATATTTATTTACATGAAAACTAAACTGTTTCTATGTTAGCAGACAATTCGCTTATTTTCGGCAGTAAAATATTATTTATACAAATACAAACTTTGCAGTTTTCTATTACATTTAAATATTGTTGCAAAGACTGAGAGACCGATTGTTGCATCTAAACTTTAAAATACGTCTAGAGTTCATGTATCGTTAGTTTAACAATGATCGTATACATGGCTTAAATAACATGCAGGATACTTTCTCTTCAAATCAAATATTTCCAATCATCACAATTTTATATTAGTATCTTATTGTAAAAAATTTAAGTACTATCCTCACGTTAAATATAAAGTACATATTTTTATTCAACATAATTAACCTAACTGAACAAGAATTTATCATGGGTAGTGCATAGTAAGTTATAAAAGTTTTGTTTCCTAAAAAAGCCATAAAAAGGATATGAATGTAAATCATCACAACTAACAATAATATATTTGAATTAAAACACGGTTACCTCAGATTCAATAGAAAAGGTACCTTCCAGTAAGGTGAACGAATAAGACATCCTCTTGCCTCGGTGGATGGAAACGCAATGAATCCGTGGACTAAAACATTGCATGACACCTGGCGAAGGGCCTTGGGGAAGGGAAGGGTCTTCCCCAAGGGGAGCGGAAGGAATATGCCTTGGGCAGATGCCCTTCGCCAGGTGTCACGCAATGTTTTAGTTCACGGAATCATTTCGTATACGATCATTGTTAAACTAACGATACATGAACTCTAGACGTATTTTAAAGTTTAGATGCAACAATCGCTCTCTCAGTCTTTGCAACAATATTTAAATGTAATAGAAAACTGCAAAGTTTGTATTTGTATGAATAATATTTTACTGCCGAAAATAAGCGAATTGTCTGCTAACATAGAAACAGTTTAGTTTTCATGTAAATAAATATGTGTTAAATTTTTCTAACACATATGATGGATCAGGGAACTCTAGTTAATGTTATGCCAAGAGTACAAGATGTTAATAAGATTTTATCAACATTCACCCATAGTAAACACTACAATTTATTATTATTCACTAAATTAGACGTCAATGAGATGTAAATGTCGTATGAAGAATAAATTATTACGTATCTTAATTTTTAGGCTTGTGCACCTTACAAACACATTAAAAATATGGCTTACAATAGTTAATATTTTTTAGAAATATTGTTATTGTTTAGTAAAATATTAATAGAGTTAGTTCTTACTGTATTACTCAAATGGTTGATTGAGTCTTTCTAATGTAAATACTGTTTTTCATATTTTATCCATATTCCTCGAATTGTATAACCACAACGTCTTCATCCATACAACAAATAAAGTGTATTTTTAGTCTTGACATATATTACTAGCGTACATGTTGCTTGAAATGGAGCAATTTATTTTCAATAACTAATAAAGCAAATCATTTTCAATAACAACTTTTTTTGTAGGCCTGCATACATACACTGTGTAATTTTTATCAAAATTACCCTAGTATTTCGCGTAGCTTAAAAGCCTACATATAGTCGCTTACGGACAGAAGCCCCCAGTCAGCTACCTTTACATATTATTCACTTTGATACATTGATAGTAAGAATTTGACTCTAGCTGAATGCCCTTGTTTTACCCAATAATTCCATGTAATAATTTTAATTTCAATTTACCATTATAAGAAATTATTAATTAGTCTCAACCTCTTACCTCCAAATTTCTAAGTGAAAACATAAGTTTTAATATGTGTAAATAGTATCACAATTTGAGTAAGAATAATTTATTAATATACCCGTTATAATGGCAATAAGATAGATAACGTGTCCGGCAACCAACACCGCCAACACTTATGTCACAATTAAACTTCTTTCAATACAGTTCAGCACCATTTACACTATGGATTACTACTCTATTTTCTCGATTAACCAATCGTAAGTATTATGAATCAATAATTGAACAAACAGTGGCGCTTCTAGCAAGTTTTATTGTCAATAGCAACCCCACAAAATTTAATATAGAAGGCTAAAATTAATTAAAAGATCGCATTCACTCATTGACGTTATCTAGCTATCGTTTTAAAATTAAATCAAACAGACATTGTCATGTTACTTTGATGTTAATTGTGATCTATCTACGTGCTTTTCTTCTGGAGGACGTTTTACGTTATTCATCGTAAGTATGCCTCATAGCTTTTTTTACATATCGTTATTTTGTCTCCAGTCCCTTTGCCAATACCTTTAATTTGGGACCACTCAGTTAATTCTATAATTTGTGAAACGCTCAAATTTTAATCAAAATATTTGTCACGTGCGTAATTAATGCAGTTCGTTGACCAGGTACACTCCGCGCTTTAACATAACGTCTTTCGTGTGAACAGGTGGATAGTACTTTCGCTGAAATCTGGTGTTTACTTACAGCTGTTTTACTTGAAAACCAATCAATTTCTTTACCAATGTTAATCAAATGGGAAAATAAAAACCTTAAGGGCTTGTAGGGCCCATCCTTTTAATTGATATTTTCCAATTTACTCCAATTGACTTCTTAATTTGTTATAAGAAATTATGGTTTATAGCTCTAAATAAAGAGTTTATCAAGACGGGTGGGTTTGCAAGCGAGCGTTTTAATAACAAGTAGGCCTATAGTTTTACTTATTGGAAATAAAAGTAGGTTTTTATTACTTTAACCAATTTTACAGAATTTTATAAAATATTTACAAAGAATCGATTAAAAAAACACGGTAAGATTAATTAATATCCAAACAAAATTTATTCTGAACTAATCGAACAAAGAATTAAATATATATAAGACAAATGGCAGAGACAATCTTAACGTTGCTCTTATTGAGGAAAATTCCAACATGTCGGCACTCAAACGCCCTCTTAATGTTTGTTTTACGTTTTATAAATGTCAAGTTTAATGATCAAAGGAGGAACCATTTGATGAGCCTTCATTCAGTCTTCAACGAATGTGGTGAGAAAATCAATTGCACTATACGTAAGATTACATTGCAATAATTAAGAAAAAACATAATAGCTGTAATTTGTATGAATTCGGTTATAAGTTAAAATACACATGTCGCAGCAGACCTGCGCACTCAGCGAATTTCCAAAGAAAATTTTAGAGTTTGTATTTCCCATAAACACCATAGAAATGAGTATGTAGGTTTGCTGCCATGGGATATTGTTAAAAAGTTTGTGTTAAATATTGATAAAATGTTGGCGAAAATGTAATAGGATAAATAAATTTAAAACGGTATCAATATTCAGCACTTTAAAATTTTTCCCATATAAACCTATGGGGGGAGGGGGGTTGATTATGTAGGTTTGCGGTATGTAAGCAAATATCAGTCAGACCTTAATTAGTGAATATACATATCAAATTTCAGAAAATAAACATTTAAAACAAGTATCCCTTTTTTACAACATTTTTATTTAGACTAAATATTTTCAACCTAAATGCCATATTCAGAGTCATCTAATCTCACCTTATTTTCTTGTATATTAATTTAAAACATTAATATGTTATAATAAATATGATAAATGAAATAAATATATAAAGCATATAGAATAATGAATTATATGGAATAACATACAACATTTTAGACCGTACATATATATATAACATTATTTTAAGTTGTTTTTTTTAATTCATTGATTATTCCAAAGAGAGGATGTTCTTGTCGAATTTGCATTGCGTTTGAAATATTTTCTGGATCTTTCTCGCAATTTAAGAGTAGTATATACATTTCTTCTTTCACATTAAGCTTTTCTACATTTCTTTTTGTATTCCAAGATTGCCAAATTTTATGTCTGTATTTAATAGATGCTCCACAAATTTTGATCGCATTCTGGTGTTGTTTTTTTTTTTTTTATCTAAGGGCTTGTAAATGTTCTTTAACCCTCATTTTATTTTATTTGATCCTATTTCCGTCGGCAACAGACATATTTACACAAGTATACAATATGTGATGATTGTGTGTTACAAAATACAAGTATTGCATTACTCTACTCTACCGTACTCTAAGTTTCGTCCTGTATGGTCAATAGTATTGCTTACACTCAGTGCAATAAATTTGTATATGCCAGATTTACTATATTTATCTCTCAGATTGTTTTTTATTATCTTAAAATTTGCACAAATAAGGTTGAAAGCAGTATTTTTTTCCTGTAACCTAATTTATGTTGGAATTTTTGAAAGTTTTTCTTACTATTTTTTCCATCTTAGAGTTATATGATAGGCGCATATCATCATCATTTGTTTTCTTATTTTTCGGCTTATCATACTCTCTATGGTTTTATTTTTATATCCATTTTTTATTACTAAATATTGTATTATTTCATTTTCTTTTTTAAAGTTGAGGCTGTCTAATGGTATATTTATTAGTCTATATGGATTAAAGAGTGAAATACAGCCATTTTTTTATGCGATGTTTGGTTTGCGAAGGAATTATAATGTCCGTAGTCGTTCCTATATATGTCACTAGATACCAAATTTTACCAAGGTATGTCAATAAATAAGTGAGATAAACGGTTTTATTTATTTCCCATTAGATTAACATTGGAAACCTGATTTTGGTTTTTTTCCGTAATCAGTTGAACAATGTTAAAATTAAAAAACTAAATTGTTTGTTTTTTAAGTTCTTTTAAATATTATTTAAGTTAAAATTGCTGAATTTGAAATTAAAGTCCAAAAATGCAGGAAAACTCATTTTTAACCCATTTGATTTGCTATTAAACCCCGTTTCCATGACCCGATCATGCTGGTTCGCGAACAAAAGAAAATAGACCTGGTCTTACAATTTCATACAAAATTTCAACAATATTGGAGATCTTCTTTAAAAGTTATCGCTTTAAAGTTTGGCTTCTGGGGACATATAAATTAAAAAGTAACTTGTTCCCGGGCTTAGGTCTTACCACGGCTACTACCGTAATAGCATATTCCCTATAGAGAAAGTCACTAAAAGGTTGTAAATCGAGAAAAGGTATAAAATGAGGAGTATTTGGAGGTTCCATCATTCGGTTTTCGACCATTGCGGTGTGAAGATCATATACGCTATACGGACGGTTACATTGCAGTAATTAAAAACGACGTAATTTGCATTATTTTGGTTAAAATTGAAAAGAAATTTAATCCGGGGAAAAAGAAGGTATAAAAGAAGGAGTCATCGGAGACTCCATCATTCAGTTCTCGACCATTGCGGTGTGAAGATCACCTGCACTATACGGATAGTTACATTGAGTAAATAAAAAAAAGCTTTAATTGTAATATTTAGGTTAAAACTGAAAAATCTTGAAAATCTAGAGAGCAAGAAGGTATAAAAGGAGGAGTCATCGGAGACTCCATCATTCAGTCTTCAACCACTGTGGTGTGAAGATCATCTGCGCTATACGGACAGTTACATTGCAGTAATCAAAAGTTATAATTTGCATTATTGTGGTTAAAATTGAAAAATTTTAATCCAGAGAAAAAGGAAGTATAAAAGGAGGAGTCATCGGAGACTCCATCATTCAGTCTTCAGCCACTGTGGTGTGAAGATCATCTGCGCTATACGGACAGTTACGTTGCAGTAATCGAAAGCTATAATTTGCATTATTTTAGTTAAAATTAAAAAAAAAAATTAATCCAGAGAAAAAGGAAGTATAAAACAAGGAATCATTGGAGACTCCATCATTCAGTTCTCGACCATTGTAGTGTGAGGATCATCTACGCTATACGGAAGTGTTAATTTTGGATAACCTAAAATTACAAAGTGGATTAATTCCGACAGGTTGTAACGAGTTATATACGTGTTTCAGGGCATTGAAGTTTGTCTAAAATGAAGAGAAAGATCTGCGACAGATGTAAGAAGACCATATCATCAACAAACCTTTCGCGCCACTTGAAAATATGTTCTAAAGAAAAACCGAACACTATTCAGCCCCAGAGACCTTGTGATAACTGCGGAAAATTGATTACTTTGACAAATATAAGCCGACATCTTAATCACTGCAGAGTGAAGCAGAGAAGTGATTCCACGCCACCTCCAAAGAAGAAATGTCTAGAAAGTGTAAAACCTGATTACAACATCAAGCCTATCGCCAGTTCTTCTAAAAATATCGTGAGATCAGAACTACTCTCGATGTCTTCTTCTACATCAAACATTGAAGACATTAAGGACGAATTACAAATTACTGAGTTAGAAAAAGCGTTTAAAAATAGAATGAAAACTTACATTATTGAGAACAACCCAGGCATAAAAGATCCATTGAAGTTTTTTCAGTTGTCAAAACAACTACTTAGTGATAAGGTAAGAGAAAACTTACAAGATCACAATATTAAAATCAATGTTGTTCTCTTAACTCAGTACAAAAAACTAAGTAACGATGAAGAAGTTACACAAGAAATGAATTTTAAAACGGAAAACATAACCCTATTTCCAACCAACGATATCAAAGAACAGCTGGATAGTGTGCAGGAAAAGATTCTACGAGAGATGGATGAGTTTCAAAATAAAGGCTCGGGCTGGACTCTTAGAAAAATTAATAATCTCGAACTGCGGATCAATCGTTATGTTCCCCTAAGAGGCTCATCATACACTGACTTACCGAAAACTCTTAAACAGAAGAAAGCAGTTATTAATATTGAAAACAACGATGATAAATGTTTTCTCTGGTCAGTTCTCGCAGCAGTTCATCCTGTACGGAGGGATAACCACCCTCAAAGAGTACATCATTACATCCAATATAAACACGAATTTGATGATGCTCTGCATGGAATAGGATTTCCAGTGGCTTTAAACAGCATAAAGATATTTGAAAAGCGAACTGGAATATCTATTAATGTATACAGCTTTGATGAAAATAATGTAGTGTACCCGCTTCTGGTAACCGAAGAAGAGAAAGATCGACATGTAGATTTACTTTACCTAAGGAATGAAAACAATTCACATTATTGTCTAATAACAGATCTGAGTAGACTAGTGCGATCACAGATAACACAGCACAATGGAAGAATTTGGTTGTGTAAAAGATGCCTTTTACATTTTAGAAAAGAAGATTTATTGGTTTCGCATAGAGCGTATTGCAAGCAGCACGACCCAGTCAAGATTGTGATGCCTAAGAAGGAAGACACAATTAAGTTTAAGGATCATAATAGAAGTATGAGAGTGCCATTTGCATGTTATGCAGACTTTGAATGTATGCTAACTCCCATAGAGCAAGTCAATACTGAAGAGGAAAACATGAGATCAAACACAAAAAGTTATCAAAAACATGAAGCTATCGGGTTTTCATATTATATCGTACAAGCAGAAAATGATTATGCCAGTCCAGTAACATACTTTGGTGAAGACGCTGCTCAAGTTTTTGTAGAAATGATTCTTGAAGAGTCTAAGAAAATCAAAAGCCTGTATTCCAAAGATGCCGCCCAACCCATGATACTTTCAAAAGAAGATATTACAAAAATTATAGAAGCAAGAAAATGTCATATTTGTGGAAAGGAATTCACAGAAGAAGACCCTTTAGTTATGGACCATGACCACATAACGGGAAAATTCAGAGGAGCCGCACACAACAGCTGCAACTTAAACTTCAAAAAACCTTCATTTCTCCCAATATTTATCCATAATCTCTCTGGTTACGATACTCATTTATTCATAAAAATGTTTGGGTCCCATAACGTGTCTATTGATGTAATCCCAAACAGCGAAGAAAGATATATATCGTATACTGTTCATGTACCTGGAGGTATTGATCTAAGATTTGCAGACTCAATGAAATTCATGTCTAGCAGCTTGGACTTACTAGTTAAAAACTTGTCGCCTTCTCAATTCAAGCATACATCAAAGTACTATTCTGGTGAACAGCTTCAACTCCTTTTGAGAAAAGGCGTGTACCCGTATGATGCTATGGACTCTTTGGAGAAATATGAACAAACATCTCTACCACCAAGGGCGGACTTTTACAACAAATTAACCATGTCTGATGTTGAGGAAGAAGATTATCATCATGCCTGTAAGATTTGGAACGCTTTTGAAATACAAAATATGAAGGAGTATACAATTTTGTATAATAAGTCAGATGTACTGCAATTGGCTGATGTAATGGAAAATTTTCGAGACCTGTGTATGCAAATTTATAGCCTAGATCCTGCTTGGTACTATACAGCACCTGGACTTGCATGGAGTGCAATGCTCAAGACAACCGAGATTGAACTGGAACTACTAACAGACTATGACATGATTTTGATGATTGGAAATGGCATACGAGGAGGTTTATCGCAAGTTTCGAATCGCTATGCAGCCGCCAATAATAAATACATGGAAGATTACAACAAAGCTATATCCTCATCTTACCTAACATATCTTGACGCCAACAACCTATATGCATGGGCGATGTCCCAGTGCATGCCATATGCAGAGTTTAAATGGGTAGAAGACGCACACCTTATTGATGTCACAGTAATTCCTGATGATTCCGAAATAGGATATATATTAGAGGTTGACTTGGAGTATCCAGAAGAATTGCACGATCTGCACTCTGATCTCCCCCTAGCTCCTGAACACAGAGTTCCTCCAGGATCGAAAGAAGAAAAGTTACTTGCAACGCTGTATGATAAGGAAAAATATGTCATACATCATAGAAATCTTAAACAGTACCTGTCTCTAGGATTGAAATTGAAGAAAATCCACAGAGCCATCAGTTTTAAGCAAAAAGATTGGCTTAAACCCTATGTAGATTTAAATACTAATATGAGAATGAAAGCCACAAGCAATTTTGAAAAGGATTTTTTCAAACTAATGAATAATGCTGTCTTTGGAAAGACTATGGAAAATATTCGAAATCGTGTTGACATCAGATTGGCAACTCATGAGAAACAGGTCGACAAGTGGCTGGCACAACCCAACTTTAAAAGAAGAACTATTTTTACTGAAAATTTGGCTGCAGTACACATGAGGAAGACTAAATTATTCTTCAATAAAGCAACATACGTAGGAATGAGTATTTTGGATGTGTCTAAGACACTAATGTATGACTTTCACTATAACGTGATAAAAGACCGGTATCATGATAAAGCTCAATTACAATATACCGACACAGATAGTCTAACCTACCATCTACAGACAGAGGATTTCTACGAAGACATGAAGGAGATGATTGCCTACTTTGACACGAGCGACTACCCCTCTACCCACCCCTGCTTTAGCACCACAAACAAGAAGGTTATTGGGAAATTTAAGGATGAACTCAATGGAAGAATCATGTATGAACACATAGGTTTAAGATCAAAAATGTACGCAAGCAGATCTGAGAATAATCATGTTATAAAAAAATCAAAAGGTGTTAAGAAAACAGTTGTCGAAAATTGTATCACCTTCCAAGACTATAAGGACTGTTTGCACACAAAAATTGATCAATACTGTTCAATTAATATGATCAAGAGCTATAAACATGACTTATACAGTGTAAAACATAACAAGATCGCTTTGTCTGCCCATGATGACAAACGCTATATACTACAAGATGGAATCACAACCCTTCCCTGGGGACACTACAAGATTTCAGAAGAAGAATTCATGGAAACGGAAGTCAATCCTGCTTTTTCCCAATGAGCCACCACTCTATTCTAAGGACACTTCAAAATAACTCCAGAAGAACTAATAGATGTGAAGAGCAAGACCAAAGCCTTGGAAAGAGACAAGCCGACGAAAAAAGAAGATTCAAGAAGTGGGATAAAAGAAGAATGAAGAAAATGAAACTACACCTTCCCTGGAGAACACTTCAAAATCACTCTAAGTAATAGATATGAAAGTAGATCAGACAGGTTTCTCAAGATATCTGATTACATAACTGTAAATATATCCTCAATATTGCACTATGGTATAATATCTAGATAATATAAATATAAGGAAAGTATATGTTTATTGAGATATACAGCTATAGTGGAATATTTTGCCTAAAAACCACTTTAAAAAAAGGTGTGGCTAGGCCCGATCTTTAGGGGAACCACGTCATGGTCTAAATCCATGATAAAAGCTAACGCCATGGGAATTACCACCTCGAAAGAGCTCTGGTCATGGGAGGAAACATTCCATGCTGTATTATGCTCAGTAAAAACACTTCACAAGACAGGCTCATGACATATGTTTAACATTATTAATTTATATTTTAGAACAGATATTGCTATTCCAAGAATCTCTGTGAGACTGTGATTTGTTTATGGTTAATAGTTGTTTGTACATTTCAGTTTAAAACAGTACAGTAATATAGTAAAGCTGTGAAATCTTTCATTTAGTATAACCGTTAATCATGTATATTTAACATTATATACATTGATATATTTTGTAAAGTATAGCGGTGAATGCATTTCATATGGTATAACCATTGATCGCGTTTTACATTGTAGTCATTGATTCATTTTACATTGTATAACCACGGGTACATTTCATGCCGTATAACTTGATCAAGAATATTCAACATTAAATTTATTGATGTATATTATATAGCATAGCCACAGTTTCGATTTATATATATTGTAATAGTTGATTATGTATATTTCACATTATAATCATTGATACATTTCATATAGTATTGCCTCAGTTACATTTCATTTATAGTATAACTGGATAAAGAATATTTTACATTGTAGGTCATTGATGCATATTATATAGTATAGCGGCAGTTTAATTTTATATAGTGTAACCGTGGATAAAGAATATTTAACATTTTATTCCTTGATATATTTGTATAGTATAGCGGCAAATTCATTTCATATAGTATAACCGTTGATCACGTTTATTTATCATTATATTCATTGGCTCTACATTGCATATAGTACGACTGTGAATTATCTATATTTAACATTATAGTCATTGGTGCAGAGAGTAGTCGCTGATTAATTACATGTAGTATAACCGTTGATCATGTTTATTTAAAGTTATATTCCTTGATATAAGTACTGATCGTGTATATTTATCGTAAATTCATCAATGCATAATATATAGTATAGCCTTGGGCACATTTCATATAGTATAACTTGATTAGGAATATTTAACATTATAGTCATTGCTGTATATTATATAGTATAGCAGCATTTTCATTTTATATAGTGTAACTGTTGAGGATGTGCATTTACATTATAGTCATTGATGCAGAGAAGTAGCCACAGGTACATTTCATATAGTATAACAGTTCATCATGTATATATATCATTATATTCATTGTCTTCTTCATTTCATATCGTATGACAGTGGATCATGTATATTTAACATTGTAGTCATTGATGCAAAAAAATAGCCGCTGATAAATTGCATATAGTATAACCGTTGATCATGTTTATTTAACATTATATTCATTAATATATTTGTATAGTATATCTGTGAATGCATTTCATATAGTATAAGCATTGATTTCGTTCTTAAGCATTGATCGTGTATATTTAACGTAAAAGTCATCAATGCATAATGTATAGTATAGCCTTGAGCACATTTCATATAGTATAACTTGATTAGGTATATTTAACATTATAGTCATTGATGTATATTATATAGTATAGCAGCATTTTAATTTTATATAGTGTAACCGTTGATTATGTACATTTTCATTATATCCATCGATACATTTTATATAGTATAGCCACAGGTAGCATATAAACATCATGTTCCTTCCCCTTACAATGGACTCGTCCACCTACTCTTCCTTCGGAAGACAACAACCGCCATTTTAACAAATGGGCGTGGCCTAAGTCAGCTGTCAACCAATCAGAGAAGAGGGGGGCGGTGTCTATACCAGCTGTCGACCAATCAGAGAAGAGGGGCGGGGCTTATGCCAGCTCTCGACCAATCAGAGCCCGCTTCCTTAGGAAGGCGCAGAACTCTCAAAAATCATCTACTGTTCTAAAATTGCTCCATCTTTGGGAAATCCTAATAAATCACCAATTGAGTTTGGCTTAGTGAAATCTATATAATATTTTGAAGTAAGCTCAGCTTTCATTGTATTATTATTACCTTTTAGCGATATATTGTCTTTTCCCATTTTATTTTGCAAAAATTCATTAATATGATCAATTTCATAAGAACCTGTGGGTAAACTGCACTCTTCTAAGTCTGTTAACTTACCACTGGCATCTTTTCCTTTATAATAATGCAATAAGTTATTTTTACCTTCCGTAACATTGGGAATAGAGTTGTAAGTTGTAAAATCCAACAGTGCTGCCTCCCAAAATCTTCCTTTTTGCAAGCGTAACGCTGGAAAAAGGATACTTTGTAAAGTGGACGATTTTCCTGTTAATGATACCGTATAGGAAGACATCTCAATAGTGACTGATACTTTTAGCTAGGAATTCCAAACATAAATGGCCGCATATTGAAGTATTATCAGGTTGTTCTCTTTTATAGTTGTAATATATGTTTTTAGCAGATTTAAAGTAATGTTCAAGTTCTTTAGGTGGTGGCAAATTTCCAAAACTATCAAAATAATATACATTACTATTTAGTTTCTTATAACACACCCAATGGGTGCCGGACCCTTCAGTATTATCCAAATTTACGATTCCAGTCTCATTTTTCCATATTTTCTTTGGTAAACTGTCTTTCATAAATACTCCGCGGAAAAATGGTATTTTTAAACAGGAAATATATTTAAATAATTCAACATTAGTCAACGCTTTATGTGGTATAACCAATTGATTTCTTTTATTTAATATGCACGATACGGTCTTAGGTATAGACCAGCCCCGTTTTTTACCATTGACCATATTGTCGGTTTTTTATTATTTTTCCTCGGAGAACGTCTTTTTAGTCTAATATTACCACCATGTTTTCTCTTGGTTGATCCTTTTTTATTCTTACCCCTCCTTTTTCCACCTCCTACCGCTGTTTTAGCCTTCATACCTGCTGTTACCGCTAAAGCTGCTGCTTTTTCCGCAATACTAGCGTCACTAGACTTTACTCGTTGCCAAGCTATATTCGCTAGCTTTTTATCAGCGATTGACCGATCTGTTCCTTGTGCCAAATTACCTATTTTCTTATTTTTCGCATTGAAAGTACTACCTTTTGGTTTGTCTAATATTAAAGATTGTTTTACTACAACACAATCGTAATCATCGATACCTGGAAATATGTCAATTATTCTTCTATTTGTACCCAACCAACTTCTATGATAATTGTTTGGATTAGTATGTAAAACTTGTGATAAAATCGGAACATCATGAGCATCTGTAGCTAATTGCGCATTTGATAATTTCATGTCTTTGCAATCCCAAACATTATTTTTTTGTTCAAGTAAAATAAACTTTTCATTTCCTTGTACAAACACATCACCCGACCGTGATACTACTTGATCCTGTTTTACAAATCCAGATGTTTCTTGCTTTAAAGTTTCCTTCATTTGACCCACTGTTGCACCATCTGATGGTGCCGAACCATCTTTAACATTCGCTAAACAATTACCTAGACAATCAATAACTCCAACATCACGTGTAATACAATGATCTTTTATATATTTTAAATTTACAGCATCATTTTCATTTTTCGGATAACCTATATCGTTAATAACAAATTTATAAAAAGAAAAACCATCTTTTGTCTTTTCAGGTATTAATGAATGTAAATAGCGTCTATTTACGCTGTCTTTTGCATCTTTAGGGTCATCTACGTTGGATATACGTTTATTTTCAGCAGTATACGTTTTTCCATTGAATTTTAACGTATTTTTTAATTCTGATGATAAATAACCTTTGTTTATTGCATCAGCGTTTTGATTTGGCTTACCAACATTGACAATTCTATGATTACCTGCGTCATATGTGTTTTTCTGTAGTCTTAATGTTGGTGATATCTTTTCTTTTAATACTTTTAAATTTATTGCATCGTTTTCATCTGTGGGATCTTTTATGTTTTTTAACCTTTTATTAGTTATATCATAATCCCCATCAGGTGTTTGTGGTAAACCAGCTCCTCTTTTTAAATTATTTGCGTAATATAACCCATCCGAGGAGTAACGTCCGAACTTGTCGACACTCATGGTGCAACTGAATAGTAATCTAGTGAGTAACGCATTTTTTATGAGATTACCCCACGGTTTCGGAGTTCATCCACTAAAGCCACCCATTCGTTTTCCAATCCAGTATGACCCGCTTCTTTAGCTTCATGTATTAGTTTCATTCTATCCACCAATTTATTGATATTATTGTAATAAATCACATTTGTGTTATATAGTTTCTTCATTAAACCTGTACCCGTAACAGACTTACTTCTTTTTCTTCTTTCCTGAGCACTTACATCTAAAGTGGATGCCATAAATCTTCGTTTTACAGGTTTTCTTTGTGTTAACGGCATTGTTTGTCTTCTAGTTGGTATTAACTTGGATACAAATTCTCTATATTTTAAAGACTTAGATCTAAATGGAAGTTGGTCAGGTAAATACATTCTCCTATATGCATTTGTCTGTTCCAAAATTTTTTTATATGCTTCCATGTCTTTTTCTTTCACTAACGATACTGAAGGCTTATTTTCAAATAATAATTCAAATAATCCTTTTGTACCCTTATACCTTTGATCACCAATGACAATATTATCATGTTCGTCAACGTTTAACGGGCTATTACCTATCATTAAACCATCTTCTGTTAATCTCGCTCCATAACTATGGTAATTCTTATTAGGAATTGTTCCGAGTAACATTTTTACCATGTATTTCCTTCCTAAAGGTCCTTTGTTATGAATGTTTTCACCCAACAAGCTTATGTTTGACGGACCTTCCCTTGCTTCTTCTTCTTTTTCCTCTTCACTAGCAGTTGATACAAGTAGTGGGGTTTTGCCGGTTCTGGCGCAGGTCAAGGCCAAGCGGTTCGAACCGGCAGTTGTGGTTGACAGTGATGGGTGTGTTTTGTAAGTGGGTCAAGGCCATCCGGAGGGAGTTTTAAAAAAGTGGGAGCCGCAGGGGCTCAGTCGGGGCGGGGACTCGGGACGGGTCGGATCGGAGCGGGAGCGGGCGGGCCGAGGGAGGGGTTGTTTTTTTTTATTTTTTCGTTTATTTATTTTAATCGAACCCCATCAGTGATCGTAGAATAGCCTCCACGTCGTTTGCAGTAGTAGTGGTCACCGCATCGCTCTGTACCGGGCGGGAGCCGGCGTTCGTTGTAGGCGTGGAGGAACCGTCTGTCGGACGTGCAGTAGTATCCGTAGTGGAAGTCACGTCAGGGGACTGCACCGGTGAACCCTGTTGTGTGTCCATGCTTGCAAGAGAGTGTGAGAGAGAGAGACGAGAGGCCTTAGGTGTTTACCGTGTGAGGCGATAGAGCGCAATGAGACACGAGTCGGAGGATGTCCGATAATATAGACCCGGTAAAACGGTGAAGAAGAAGAATTGGACGGGGCCGTCAATAGGCGTGACAAGAGGGAAATGTTGGTACTTCACCATTTCAGTCAAGACTGTCTGTAGAATAGTATCAATAGTGCAAGCGTTGTCAAGTTGAGGCGGTGCAAAATACAACGGGTGAAACCTGAACCGTTTTTTAAGTCTAGCCACCGTACTACGCGGTTTTGAAACTGCAGGTGTAGAATGCTGTTGTAAAATATGTTTTGTGCGCAAAAGTTTCAGCTGTAAAGTGTGGGAAGCCATGATTTTACATGTGAACCGCTTGAGAGTAAGCCGGCAAATGGTCAGCGGCCGCGATTGTGTCTGAATATATAGAAACTAATTAGCATATAAAGCGGAAACACATTTTAAAGTAATAAGCGTTAGTTATAAAAGCGTCAGAGACCTACGGATAGTACCTCACCCGACCGATGCCGCCACCGAAATGGCACGCGCGCGGCGGCAACCCCCCTTTTTATGCGATCGATGAGTCACGTGCGACGCGCCTCCAACCCTCTCCAACCCCCTCCCCGAGAAAACCGCATAAAAGAGCGAGGTTTGCGGGAGCTCGGTTATTTGTCAGTCGGCCGCGGCTACGGTCACAAGAGTCGGAGGAAGAGACGGATAGTTTAAGAAAAGTATCGGTAATAGCGGAAGTAAATTAATTAATTATTCAGTTGTAGGATTGCGAGTATCGGCCTGTGGATAAGCAAGTGGGGCCGCAACTGTGATTGAACAGGTAACTACCGTATCATAGCAATAATTGTAATATTAGACGGTAGTAAAGTGTATAAGGTGCAGGTGTGCAAGAAATGCTCCGTGCACGATGAAGTAGGATTGCATTAGCCATGTGTACGGCTTAATCTTATGGTGTAGTGATAACTATAATAGTAGCCGGTTGTAAAGTGTATAACCTGCAGGTGAGCAAGAAATGTCTCTTGTACTGTAGCAATAATTATAATAGTAGACGGTTAGCAAGTGTATTATCTGCAGGCGTGCAAGAAATGTCTCGTGTAATGTAGCAATAAGTATAATAGTAGACGGGTGTAAGGTGTATTACCTGCAGATGTGCAGGAAACATCGCGTGCACCATTGCACAGGTAAATCCTATAGCGTAGCACTAACTATATTAATATGACCGAGAAGTAGCGGTTAGAGTTTAAGTGTCGCTAAAGTAAGAGAGTAATTTGCATAGTAAGGAGGAAACAGGTGTGTAAGAATGGAACCTGCAATTAATCAGTGTGAGTTTCCTGCACACGATGGTAATTAGCATATTTAGTTTAAACAAAAATTGAAACTCGACGCGAAAATAAAATTGAGATTTATAAAATGACTGGTGTAAAAATAATTAAAATGTTAAGTGTTAAAAAAAAATAAATAGTGTGTTATGTGCTATGAACTTACGGATTGGTTGTTTACCGCTGGGGTGCCAGCCCTCTATATGGGCGGCGCGCGAGCTTTCCTTCGTTTATATGCACGCGGATGGTTACTCATGCATGACCCCCCCCCCCTTCCGGACCGGAACCGGAACCCCCCCCCCCCCCCCGCTCTGACGTCACAACGTCTTAGGTGTAGCGTGTAAGAAGTACCGACCAGGCCAAGGATTATGTGTGCATTTGCAAACAATAGTCTATTGTATGTTAAAAACAAGTTGCGTGTACCGGAGGTTTACTTCCGTTGCAACTATAATTAAGCGTCGGAAGAGGGTGGATAACAATCGACGATAATTATGCTGTTACGCGATGGGGAAAGCTGCGGATGTAATTTGATGCTATCAAATGCAAATCGAGAGGTACATGGCTCCTACTTGTCAGCGGATGTAATTTGATGTTATCTAATGCAAATTGAGAGATACAAGGCTCCACCTGCGTTTTGCCCGACCCACATGTAACAAAGCACATCCGTTTGGAATTTTCCATTGACGTTGCTGGAAGGTTCCATACCCCCCTTAAACCCCTACCGCTGCCCCCACCATTCTGCGAACCGAGAACCACCCCGACGACTATTGCCGCAGCAGTTGGGCTCGGAACTCCGGACGCGGCAGTCCGACCCAACTCAGAGGGCAGCTCAAATGTATAAGCGGCCGATATATATTTGAGTTACTCTTGTTGTTAGGCTATTACTATTTAATATTTGTTGTGTCTGTGTGTGTGTGTCTATGGTTTTTATGCAAAGCGTTATTTGGTTTTAGTCTTAAGATGTGTTAGTTGTAAGGTTTAACTTGCGCATTGCGATGTTAGCATTAAGGTGTGTTATGGTATTATTTATGTTTAAGAAATGTGTTTTTTAATTTTAAGTATTGGGTTATTGTGTGTGTGTGTGTGTGTGTGTGTGTGTGTGTGTGTCTGTCCATGTCTGTGTTCATCTGTGTACTAATAATTTTTTATATTCCACAGCTAGCTGTTAGGATGGGTAGATTAAATTAAAATGTAAATGTAAATTAAAGAAGTTCGATTGAACTTCATTAAATATGGGTGGGACATGCGCGTTGTGCCTTAGGCAGCGCATATTTTTATTGTTTTTGATTTTTGTTTTTGATTTTGGTCAGGCAAAAATATGATTGGGTGGGTTTAGATTAAGGGTGGGAGGTTAGAGTTGCGTCTTGCATTACCTGTTCCAGAGTCCCTATTGTAAAATTGGAATGGTCAAGTCCAGTGCCCAGGCCCGAGGCTGGCCGCCCGTATCACAGACTACCAAACTGGATCGCCACGTGCGTGCGGGCCAAAAATCGGGATCCCTAGCAAGACGTAACTTTTTGGGTTGGGATTGGGAGTGTTTGAGGAACACAGGGTGGTGGAGACGGTCCTGGCCGCCTCCATCACCTTGGATCATTATTATTTTTTGGTGACCTTGACCTCAATTCACTCATGCATAACCCCCCCCCCCCTCCTCAACCGGAACCGGAACCCCCCCCCCCCCGAGGTCACTTTCACTTGTTGCGTGTGCTGTGTGATTATTTAAGCGAGGCCGACTAACGGGTCTGTTTATTCTGATTCCAGCCGCCAACGCTGCCGCATCAGAGCCATGTCGTCTACTTCCAGTACCACTGCCAACACTACCAGCACCACTACCACTTCACCACCTGTCGCACCAGCGAAGAGACTCCGTTTGAAGAATGTGCCGGAGCACATGCTGCAGCAGATGGAGACACCACCTTCCACATCCAGAAGTCCAGCTCCGGCCAACATTCTTCTGCAAGCGATGACAGTTCTTGGGAGCATCTTCTCCCCACCTCCGTCACCAATCCATGAGGAGCAGCCGTCAGAAGATGGATCTGCAGTAATGGCACCACCACCGCAGAAGAAAGTGACGGATGTGGCAAGAACTGTTGAGCCTCTTCGTCCTGATACACCTTCACTTCTCAATTTTATTCGTCCTTATATTTCCTTGCCACCACTAATCACCCCTATTTCTGAATCTACCCCTCCTCGTCCTATCATTCCTGTTTTAGAGCGAAAAAAGAAGCTTTTCAAAATTGCTCCTTCAGAGCGTTATCAATTATTAATGAAAGAGCGACGCAGGGCATTTAAAAATCCGCGTAAATGTCCTGAAGTGCTCTGTAAGGGTCTTAAAAAAGGATCAGTTTGTGGTAAGAAATGTGTTTTAAACGAAAAGTATTGCCGTTTACATGTCGTGAAACACATTTCTGCGCCACAACTGACTGTGGTCTCCCACAAGTCTTACCCTCCCACCAGGTTGAAGAGATTGAAGGAAGGTTTGAGGTACTTTTTTGTAAGTAGAACGGATAAGAGCAATAGAATTGTAATAGGGTGTAACGGCTATAAGTGGGTAATAAAGCTCTCCGTACCTCTAAGAACCAAAAAAGCGATCAATACACTTGATGCGAAAGACTTTCTCTTCAAAGGTGAGGATGGTTGGACTAGGTGGGGGCGAAGTAATTATTAGAAAATCTTAGCTTTTTTCCAAATTCCAAATTGTTGGCAAAAAATAATGGGAGAGAAACCAGCGCTATGATAAGTGCGCTGCGTTTCTCTCCCATTATTTTTTGGCCGCTCTAAGTCCCGTGACCTACTTTCATATGACCTTGACATTGACGAACCCCCCCCCCCCCCCGACCGGAACCGGAACCCCCCCCCCCCCCCCCGGCGTACGTCACAAACATCCTTCCCCTGCCAACTTTCTCTTATTTTGCATTGACCTACTTTCAATAAACAGTCGCACACCTGCTGTTGGAACATTGCTCGCCTACCCACTGTACAGCGAACATGGCTCCACTGGATGGTGCATCATTTTACAACAAATGTACTGAGTCCGAAGAAGTTTTAGAAATAGAGGAAGAGGAAGAAGAACAGACATCGGATGAAGAAGAAGAAGAACTGATTGATGAAAAACTTAGATGTATAAAACTTGAACCGGACGACACTATTGACCCGTACATCTGGGAAGCAGTACATTGGTTGGAGTCGGGCAGAACAATCGTGATTATATCTCCAATGTTGTTCCTTGGAAGCCCGATTGTGTACATTACGCCGGACACTGCCGAATTCATCTGGCAATGGGGGGAGTCGTTTAATGAGTTCAGGGGGAATGAAGAGCATAATAACTGGTTTAACATCACGTTAGTCTAAGGAGGGGTTTGTGAAAACCCGAAAAAAAAACGGTCCTTTTCAGGGCCACCTAATACACAGATTAGGCGTATGAATTGTAAGATTCATACGCAAGATTAGTCATGAGTGGTCACTACATAAGTCAAACTCCTGTGTGACCTTGAACTTGAACCCCCCCCCCCCCCACTGATTTTTCATTGACTTGGCTATATAAGAGTGTGGCGGTTTGTGTTGGAGCCATTCCTTGCTAATAATAGAGCGAACATGTCTCCCCGAGATGTTCCAATATTTTATAATAAATGTACAAAGATTGGAGAAGTATTGGAGGTGGACGAAGAAAATGACGAAGAAAACAATGAAGAAATTGAAGTGCCCTTGTTAAGTGAAAATGTTGTTACAAGAATATTTTTGGATATTAATTCTCCAATGGATATTATAGGAAGGTTTGTAATTGAAGCTATGACATGGATAGAAAACGGAAGATTAGTGAACATAGCATCTCCAATTTTAGTTGATGATAGACCCACCTTTGGTGTATATTGGCGTAACATTGATCTGTTATGGCTATGGGCGGAGGCATATGTGGAGTATTTGCAATTAGAAGAAAATATAGGGTTTAATCATTACTTTTCGGCTTTGGTTTTAAACTACTAATTTTTAACATCCCACTAAAAAATCATATCCCCCCCCCCCCCAAATTTTTACTGTACTGGCGAACGTTATAAAAGCAGCTATCACATGTGTTTGCTCATTATTTGTCTTGTTGCTATACGTTAAACATGTATAAGAGACTGGATTCGTTTTTTGCTGAGCACACAGAAGTTTGGACGCTATTGTATAGGTTATTTTTGAAAATTGAACAAAACATAATGAGGGATATGGGCATGGGGGTTAGTGTGTTTGTGTACCGTCGTGATGCGTACAAAGTATTGTGTGCATGTCGAGTAAGGATTGAAGTTTTAGAAATACTGTTTCCATGGATGCTGCACGTACGTAATCTTGTAGAAGGCATGAAGATAGAGGTGGAAGTGGTTGCAATGCAATACAAGCTGTCTGCGGAAGAGTAATTAGAGCAAGGCAAGTTACAAATTTTTATAATTGACTTAACCCCCCCCCCCCTTTCCAGTCTCCTATATAAGCGAGGGTTCCACACAATCCTGTTCATTTTTCGTGTAACTGTTACTGGAGCCACATGTTCTTTTTTTTTTAAACCATGTCTCCGAGAGATACCACTTTTATTTACATCACTGAAATTGTTATAGATCGTGAGATGGCAGAAGATGAAGAAGTAGAGCAAGAGGTAAATATTACGTTTGGACAGTTTTTGGAAGAAATAGTTGGAGAATTTTTAAATTTAAATGAACAAATGAACAATGATATTGGACCCGCTTCAAATTCAAATGTATCCTTTATGCACCAACCGGAAGAATTAACAGAATCTGAAGGTGAAGAAGAACAGCAGTCACAACTCTGGAATGCCGCTGCCCATGTTATTGATACTCCGCAACATGAGGAAACAAATTTGGAATAAAAATGGTGGGGGGAAAGATGAGGTAGTAGGCTATTTAAACGGTAGTCTGGCATGAGTAAAAATCATTTCAAAATGGATGAGCGAGCGAGAATGTACAAAGTGTTTTGTGAAGAGTGTGATAGAGTGTGGGTACCACCGGTGAACTCCTTCACATATTATTTTCCAATTCTGGACATAGATGATTGTAAGAAAATCCCAGACATTGGTTATAAGTTTGAAAAGGCTGGAATTCTAATTAGTGTTCATGAAAAATTTCATAATGAATATTCAAGGAAATTAGCATTTGATTTCATGTTGGCAAATGAAGATCTTAAATCTTGTGACTATCCTTATTTTCTTTATAACCATCTTGTTACAAATGGTGCTAGCGTGACCGTTGAAATATGTATTCGTCATTTTTGGGACAACCGGTAAAGTGGTGGGGGAAAGGGGATAAATGTGATGTTGGACTGAATTTAGTTTTATTTTTACAATAGCAGCCGACTACGATGCAACGTCCAATTTTGTATCATACGCTTACCTCTGATGCAGAAGAGGAGACCAGAAGGAGAAGAAGTGAACAATCAAGACAAACCCAGGCTAATATCAACATGGAATATCACAGACTTCAATTTCAAATTCCCGGAATGCGACTTGGAGAAAACCGAATGAAAACTGTCCACGTAGCCGGTAGTTACATTAAATATCTAAAACTACTATTGGAAGAAAAAAAATCAAAAATTAAACAATTGGAAAATGAAAACAATAAAATGAAGAAAGAACTGTTACGTTTGAAAAATGTGTGTAGTAACAAAGGTGTGGTTAAAGAAGGCGAAGAAGAAGGAAATGAAATTATAGGATTTTAAGTTAAAAAAAAAAAAAAAACATAAAATGTTAAAAAAAAAACAATAAAATTAAAAATGTAAAAAAAGTAGAGGTAGAATAGAGAGCGGGGAATAGATCACTTTGTGGCAATGGAATAACATGTCACTTAGTGCTCTATTCCCCGTTCTCGCGTTAATATTGTTTGACCTTGACCTAGAAAGTAGTAGTGGGGATAAGTTATTTAAGCGGGCGGTAGGCAGTAAAACAGTTTAGTACGAATGTTACTCTCATCTACAACACGATGGAGACTCTTTTTGTTATTTGTTTGAGAAAAATAATTTGTGATGACTTTTTATTTCATCACATAATAAGATCAGGAGAATGTCTTATTCCCAATACGGTTAGAAATGCAATACACGAGTATCGAAGAGAACATTATGGATTCGGCATTATTGTTGCTTATAAATTTGCAGATGGGACCCAGCTTTGTCCAGATTGTGCACGAGTGGCTATAGATGATTGGGACGAATTTGAACTTGAAGGAGGGTACGTTGACCATCGTGTTAAAGCACCACTAATAAGATTTGAAGCTATGCGGGAAAGATGCACAATCTGTGCACAGGTCTTATGTAAATTTATTAGGTGTAGAACATACTAGAGTAACGGTATGGAGGGGAGGTCTAACAAAAAGTGGGGGAAAAAGTAGTGGGGGAAAAAGTAGTGGGGGTATTGGTTATAAATGTTGTTTGGTAAAGGTTGATTTCATTACTGTCACAGAATAACTCGAGTAAAGATGTCTTTTAACATGGAAATAAAAACTTTTAAGATTCTCGATGAAGAATGGACATTTGTTGCAAACTTTATAAGATCAAAAGAAGATGATGGAAGTTTGATGAAAGTGTTTTGCTACATATTAGAAGGGAAAGATGAACAGGTGGTGAAAGATTATTTATCAAACAGGCAAATATCGTCATCCAGCTCACAATTTATTAAATTTCTAAAAGACAATAATGTGAATGCAAAAGTGGAAGTTTGGTTTTTTGTTTAAACAACATGGTGGGGGAAAATTGAAATGGTGGGGGAATTGTGTTTAAAAGAGGGTTAAAACACAGTAGGAGTTTCATTTATTTGCTAAAACTCTTAAGAAGAACATTGCAAGAAAAATGGCTGAACCAGTAGAAGATTCAACTCCATCAACAAGTAAAGTTTTACATTTCTCAAGTAAAGGAAAACGAATAACACATCCGGAATTGAGTGCTTTAGGTAAGGAACGGTGCAGGAAAGAAAAAATGGCGTTCTATCAATTGCAACTTATAGTGCCTTCATTGACTGTTGGCAATACCAGGATACAAACATTGATCGGTGCAAAGAAATATATTTTGGAACTGTTGGACAAAATTGAAGTGTTAGAAAACAAACTGAAGACAAATAAAACTACTGGTGTATGGAATCCGCCTAGTGAAATTCCTGTTTTAAAGATGGAACCTAATGAACTTCCTGATACTTATGCGTGGAATGCATTTAATGAACCTGATGAAGACTCTCCTATAAAGTATGAAGCTCCTGCTGTGTAAATAATGACGGGTAAAAAAAAAAAAAAATAAAAATATTAAAAAAAAAATAAAACAGAAAAATACAAAAAAATTAGATGTAGAATAGAGAGCGGGGAATAGATCACTCTGTGGTAATGGAATAACATGCCACTTAGTGCTCTATTCCCCGTTCTCGCGTTAAGTTTATTTGACCTTGACCTATAAAAACATGGTGGGGGAAAGCGTTTTGGTGGGGGAAAGTGGATAAAAGAGGTTCGACGCGTTGTTGTAGTCATTTCGCTCATAATATTCTTGTTTCTCACATCTCGCAGTAGAACCAGAATCATGGCAAGTGGAGACAATGTTTTGGACCTTAGTACAACAAAAAAGGATCAACAACATTTGAAAGTCCAGAAAAGTCATTTTAAAGAGTCAGCTCAGGCAAGAGAGGCGAGAATAAGACAAAAATACTACAAACTGCAAAGGCTAATACCAGGAGTGCGATTGGGAGAAGTTAGGACTAGAACTATCGATATGGCCGCCGACTACATCAATCAACTACTTGTCGAGTTGGCCATAAAGAATGAAAGAATACAGCAGTTGGAATATGAACGCAAAAGAATTCTACTACAAGAAGATGAAGAACCTATGAACTGTGTGATGAAAGACAGTGAATAAAGAAGAAGTGGAAGAAGCTACAAAATTATTTAAAATTTTATGTGTTAGTAAAAACAATTGGACTTAATATAAACAGTAATAAGGTTAAAAAACAATAAAAAATTGACATTTAATAATTGGTTACTAATTGGACTTACATTAGAGAGTGGGGAATAGATCACTTTGTGGTAATGGACTAACATGCCGCTTAGTGCTCTATTCCCCATTCTCGCTTTAGGTGTGTTGACCTTGACCTATTAAAATAGTAGTATATAAGTAGCTACACAAGAGGGCCTCCTTTATTCATTCGGAATGGCTCCCGTGGATAACACTGACTATCGTAGGAAACCTTTTTTGAAATATTATATAAAATTCAACAAGAAGATCTCGGCATGGAAGATTCGGATGACGACAACTCAGAAGCGGAAAGTGTTGACAGTATGGAAGAAGAATTAACAAGTGAGGCGCATGAAGATGTACAAATAGACTTGACAGAGAATGAATACCCACCACCACCATTGGAATTTGAAGATGTCCATCATGAAACTCCAACATCTAGTCACAATCCTGATGTAGAATCAATACGTCAAAGATTGGTTTTCTGCGCAAGACAATTATTCCCATCAGATAGCGAAGAAGAAGAAGAAGATTAAAATTGGTGGGGGTAAGACAGCATAAAAAGGCGGTATGAAGAGGCCGCATTTCATTTACCTGTTAAATTTCAAAGGATAAACATCGCTAAAATGCATCGTTGTGAGATATGTTTAGAGACTTACGAAGATGAAATATTGTTAGACATTCATAAGGAGTTGTATCACAACAGAAATGAAAACATATCTTCAGAAGAAGTAACAGCAGGACCATCTAATACACTACCAAGTTTAAGTATTCACGCATTACCCGGTAGAGTGGTGATGCATCACAAAATTCAAAACGAAAATCTGGAGTTAGAGCAATTTATTATAGAAGCTAAACCAATTGTGATCAAGATTTTAAAAGAAGAACTAAAACGATTAAACTTTATTAAATTTGGTTTGATTCTAGACGCCATGTTTATCAATGTAGAAGAAAAAATGTCACCAAGAGGATTTATAACAAAAAATCGAACCATCATGGGTAATTCGGATATTGATTCAATAATAGAAGATTGTGTTGAAGAGATTTTGACTAAAATTCAAGAACACGAAGGAAGAGGATCAGGTTGGAGTCTAATTAGCGTAGTAGGTATGGACATAAGAGTGCACAAGCACGGTTATGGGCTGATGGGCAGCAGTTTCATCGCACTTCCGAAAAGGATCAAAGATACAAAATCATGTGTAAATGTTCAAAATCAAGATATGGAATGTTTTCGATATGCTATGACCTCAAAATTTGTATTACACGATGCGCAAAGAGCTGGCGAAGAATATGAGGACTACAGATATAGATATAATTTTCAAGGTATGTCTTACCCGGTAGGGTTGAAGGATATTTTAAAATTTGAAAAACAAAATCCCGGAATATCAGTTAACGTATTTGGTTTGGACAGTTCCAATAAAGTTTTTCCTTTAAAAGTGGTGAAGAACGAGCTTGCAGATCATACGGACTTGTTGTTACTTACAAAGGATGAAGTGTCACACTATGTATGGATAAAATCATTTGAAAGACTTGTCAACAAGCAGCTATCAAAAAATGAACACAAAAAAGTAATTTGTAAAAGATGTTTTTGTTTTAAAGAAGAAAGAAATGGAGGACGACATTGGTTACAAGAACATAAACAACTGTGTAATGAACACTTTGAAGCAAAGATTATCTTACCACCATTAAATAAATCATACTTACAGTTTGAAAAGGTGTTCCATCAGTATCGCATTCCTATAGTGGTATATGCTGATTTTGAATCAACACTTGTCCCTATTGAAGATGAAAACGTTGAAGCAAGGAAGAGTATAAAATATCAAATGCATAAGCCTAACAGTTTTTGTTTATTGGTTAAATCCACATTGGCTGAAGAACATTTAAATGGGTACGGATTGACGTCAAGACCTGTGGTGTACCGTGGTGAAGATGTTGCTGCGACATTTCTTAATCATCTATATGAAATAGCTAGGAATGTAGAAAATTTGTATAGCGATATTGTGCCAATGATACCTATGGATGAAGAAGAAGAAATTCAACATGAAAATGCCAGCCATTGTTTTTTATGTAAAAATGAGTTTACTTTGAATAACTACAAAGTTAAGGATCATGATCATCTTACAGGATATTATAGGGGTGCAGCGTGTAATGGATGCAACATCAATTACAAGATTCCTAGAAATATACCTGTAATACTGCATAACCTTAGCGGTTATGATGGTCATTTTATAATACCAGAATTGGGGAGAGATGACGGTGCGATTGATGTTATCGCGGAAACAACTGAGAAGTTTATAAGTTTTAGTAAGAAGATTGGAAATATAAAATTACGATTTTTAGATTCGTACCGGTTTATGCCGTGCAGTTTATCGAGACTTTCAGATAACCTCAGGAAAGAAGATTTAATAGAAACAAGAAAGATTGTGAATAACGATAAATTGGATCTAGTTCTTCGCAAAGGTGTTTTCCCTTACGATTATATCGACAGTTTGGAAAGATTTGAAGAAACCTCACTTCCACCTGGAGAAGCTTTTAAGAGTAAATTATACGAAGAGGACATCAGTGAGGAAGATTATCAACACGCTTGTAAGGTATGGAATGAACTAGGGATGAGAACTTTGGGAGAATATTCGGATTTCTACGTTAAATTGGATGTGACACTATTATGTGACATAATGGAAGAATTTAGGAATACCTGTTTAAAAGCATACGGATTAGACCCTCTTCATTCGTACACAGCTCCCGGATTGGCATGGCAGGCCATGTTAAAAGAAACAAACTGTAAACTTCAACTACTAACCGATATAGATATGGTGTTGATGATAGAGTCTGGTATCCGAGGAGGATTAACGCAAAGTGTAACCAGATATGTAAAAGCCAACAATAAATACCTCCCCAACTATGACGCGTCACAACCAAGTACATTTATAGGTTATTTTGACGCAAATAACCTATACGGATGGGCTATGTCAAAACCCCTTCCATATGATAATTTTAAATGGGTTGATCCAAATTCGATCGATAACATCGCCGATATCCCTAAACACGGAGATACTGGTTACATCTTTGACGTTGATTTTGAGTACCCGGAACATCTTCACGACCACCATTATGACTTACCGCTATTAGCAAAAACAGAAATATCTCCTACTGGTAGATGGCCGAAATTAATGATGACACTCACCAACAAGACGAGGTATGTAGCGCATTATTGGACAGTACAACAAGCGTTAGAGATGGGATTGAAAATTACCAGAATTAATAGGGTGCTACAATTTTCTCAATCCTGTTGGTTGAAATCCTATATTGATAACAACACTAGAAGAAGAACAGCGGCAACGTCCAATTTTCAAAAGGATTTCTTTAAATTGATGAATAATGCAATATTCGGTAAAACATTAGAAAACAAGAGGAATCACAAAGATTTAAGATTGGTTAATGACGCAACAAAACTACAAAAGTTGGTGCAAAAACCAAACTTTGCATCTTCAATAATTATTAATGAAAACCTTGTTGCCGTTTCTATGAACAAAATTTCAATTAAGATGGATCGCCCTGTTTATGTCGGAATGTCTATTTTAGATATATCAAAAACTCATATGTACGATTTTCATTATAATAAAATGGTGAAACATTATGGAAGAGAGAACATTGGAATTGCATACATGGACACCGACGCATTCATCTATTGGATTATAACCAATGATATGTATGAAGATCTACGCACTTTTGTTTATAAAGATGATTTTGATTTTTCTGATTATCCGCAGCAGCACCCTAACTACGACAACGGGATAAACAAGAAAGTCTTAGGAAAATTCAAAGATGAGACCAATGGTGCGCCTATGGAAGAGATTGTGGCTTTGATGTCCAAGCTTTATTCATTTCAACTATACATAAGTGAGAAAGAAGAACATCAAGTTGTAAAGAAGGCAAAAGGCATTAAAACATCATATCTAAAGAAGAATGTACAATTTGAACATTTTAAAAGATGTCTGTTCGAAAATATAGAAACCACAGCAACTTTTAATACAATAAGAAGCTTCAACCATCAAGTTTACAGTGTTAAACAAACCAAATGGGCACTAAGCTACAAGGATGACAAGAGGCATATCCAGCAAGACAATATACACACTCTTCCTTTTGGACATTATTCATTAACTCCTATCGACCAATAAAACCTGTTCTTCGTCCTTTCACCTACTTCCTTTTTTTCCTTTCCGTAAAAAAGAGGGGAGCATGGCAAGCCCAATGCCATGCCCCCTCTTTTTTACACAGCTATTATTTGGCCTTGACCCATATTTGTTAATGATATAAAAGATGACAAACCAGTCTGAGGATTAGTATTTTTTAAACCGGCGTGGAAACAACATCTAAGAATGGAAGGATTGAAGGATAAGATTGTACATGAACTTCATAAACCGGCAAGAAGGAAGTTTCCAAGAAGGAATACAGTTATAAAAGGAATGAACGATCTATACCAAGCCGATCTCATAGAGATGATACCACATAGTAAATTGAATAAAGGGTTTAAATATATATTAGCTATTATAGACTGTTTTAGCAAGCTCGCTGACGCTTTACCGCTTAAGGACAAGAGTGGGAAAAGTGTTACAAAAGCTATGGAAACGGCTATTAAAAGAAATAAACTTGTCATCAAACATTTACAAACTGATGATGGAAAAGAATATTTCAATAAGGAATTTGCGGCATTAATGAAAAAATATAACATAAATCATTATTCTACAAATTCGGAAGTCAAAGCTTCGATAATAGAACGATTCAATAGAACATTTAAAGGAGCGATGTATAAAACATTTTCCAAACGAGGATCGTACGTGTGGTACGATATATTACCGCAGCTTATAAAAGAGTACAATAACAAGTATCATCGCACTATTGGTATGAAACCTATCCAAGTAAATAGCGGCAATGCTAAGCTTGTTTTAGAGCGTATTAAAAAAAATACTGCTCCCAAAATTGAAAAATTAAAACCTAAAAAGTTTAAAGTAAACGATAAGGTGCGTATAAGTAAATACAAAGGAGTTTTCAGTAAGAGATATCTACCAAACTGGACTAACGAAGTATTTACAATCTACAAGGTGCAGCCGACAATACCAGAAACGTACATTTTAAAGGACAACAAAGGTGAACTACTTCAAGGCGGATTCTATGGGCATGAACTATTGAAATCAACAGTTGGTGACGTATATCTTGTCGAAAAGGTTTTACAAAGAAAAAAGGATAAAGTTAAAGTCCGTTGGTTGGGATTTGACAAGAGTGAAGATTCTTGGATTCCTACAAAAGACTTGGTACAATACTTTAATAATTCATTATGTGTTGAACCTTTAAACAAGATGGATATTGTACAGCAAAAGGAACGATTTAATATTAATAACATAGATGAATTGACGGTGGATAGTGACAAGTTAAACCGTGGTAAACATGGGGAATTACTACCAAACTCCATAAGATGTTTGATAACCGGTCCTTCAAATTGTGGAAAAACAAATGTTGTTTTCAACCTTATAACTAATCCAAAAGGACTACGTTTTAATAATATATACATTTTTTCAAAATCTTTGCAACAACCTAAATACCAGTTGTTGGATAAAGTGTTAGCAAGTGTACCAGAAGTAAATTTCTACAAGTTTAATGCCAGTGAAACAATTATGCAGCCAAATGAAGCTAAACCATTTTCTGTATTTATATTTGACGATGTATCATGTGAAAATCACGATACAATCAGAAGTTATTTTGCAATGGGGAGACATCATAATATTGACAGTATTTACATTGGTCAAACCTACAGTAAAATTCCAAAACAACTTATAAGAGATAATGCTAATTTGTTGATAGTATTCAAGCAAGATGAAACAAATTTGAAACATATATATAACGATCATGTGAATGCGGATATGACATTTGATAAATTTAAAGAGATGTGCGGCAAAGCGTGGGCTGAAAAGTATGGCTTTCTCGTCATTATGAAAGATGAAGCTATAAAAGATGGAAGATATCGAATAGGGTTGGACAAATTTGTATTAATCCATTAATTGAATGGCAGTACGTCTAGTAATGAATCAGACTTCATAGTGTAAACATGGTGAATCAAGAAAAACTATTGAAAGAAATAAAATCACTCAGTGATTCTATTAGGATGAAGAATCGCGCATTAAGGATGGGTTTAAGTGAAAGAGAAGAATTCCTAGAGACTACATTTAAAACTATTACGGAACCTTTAAAACAGATATCAAAAACCATTGGTAAACCTCGTTATGAAGGAGATGTTTTACTACCAGTTTCTAAACAAGAAGTAGAAACGTTAAAAAAAGACGATGATGATTCATATACAAGTGCTAGTGAGTTTTCGCAAGAAGAAACAAAAGAAGAAGAAGAACCAATTGTTGAAAAAGAAGAAGAACAACCGATACCTGAAGCAGAACAATCAATTCCCAATCTAACTCAATTGAGTAGCGATATATTACAGCATGGACCTCTTGGAAGGAAATACATAATGAAAATGCTACATGACATGAAAGCAAATCCAAATTTAGGTAAATCACACATATACGGAGCAAGGATTGATGGGAATGAATTAAAAATAGGTGATTCAAAACTTGAAATAACTGAAGACGATCACATCATTATTGGTGAGCATAAATATAAAGGAACAAAAGGGTTATATGAATTAATTTTTAAAAACATACCACTAAGATATTCAATCAAAGATTTAAATGTTTTTAAAGAAATTCTACAAAATACCAACGCTCATAAAAGGAATTACTCAAAGGATGCAATGATTAATCGTTCACGTGCAACGAAATATAACATCGTTATTAAAAAGCTGTTTCCTCCTCGAAAACTGCCAACATTACGTACCGCACCGGCGGTGAAACAACCGCTAAAAAGAAAATCTTTATCACTTATGGATTTATCACTTTTTGAACAACATGGCAAAAAGAGTAAAGGAGATACTTCAACATCTGGTAAAGGACTGATGAAAAATCTGTACAATACAAATGTGATTTACTACAAAGACATCAATAAATTGGTTGACAGAATGAGACTACTACATGAAGCCATGGAAGCCGGTCATACGGGATTAAATAATGAATGGGTGGCTCTGGTTGATGAACTTAGGAATCGCGGCATAGTCGTATAATTGCCCGCGGATATAAAAGAGTTGCAAGCGTATAATGTATCAGTTCTAACATGAGTGTCGACAAGTTCGGACGGTACTCCGCGTTAGGGGTGCAAGTCGGAGAAGACAGAAAAAGAGGCGGTTTACCACAAACTCCTGAAGGTGACTATAACATAAGTAATAAACGTTTAAAACTAGTTAAAGATCCAGAAGAAGATACTGATGGAGCAAATTTAAAAACAGTTAAAGAAGCTACTTCTACATCATTGAAATTAGACAAGAATACTTACGATATCAAATCGCATAGAATAATTAATGTTGGTAAACCAACTGATAGTTCTGATGCAATTAATAAAGAGTATTTATCATCTGAACTTTCAAATACTTTAAAATTGCAGTGGGGTAATAATTTAAAAGATGGACAGACATATGATGCTGGGAATCATAGGATAACAAACGTGGCAAATCCAAAAAATAATAAAGATTCAGTTAATAAAGAATATTTACATTCTATAATACCGGAAAAGACTCAACGCGGATTTTCTTTTTATAAATTTATAATAAATGACATTGGATACCCAAAGGAAGACGGCGATGCTGTAAACCTGAAATACATCAAGGACAACTGTATTTTACAAGATGGTGATGAAATCGATTGTCATGGGAAAGTGTTGTCAAATGTAAAGTTCGCTTCTCAACCAAAAGACGCTGTTACTATGGAACAATTGTCTAAAGAATTAAAAAGGGGAACATCAAATTTTGTAAAACATGAAGATGCCGTGCTAAAGCGAGGAGATACATTTATACATGGAAATGAAAAGTTTGATTTAATGCAAGGAAATAATGATGAATGGGATGCAGGACATAAAACAATAACAAATGGAAGATTTGGTATAAAAGATACAGATGTACCTCTAATGGTGCAAACATTAATTGCGAGTGGTGGTACATTAGGTACATACAATGGTCGTAATAGAAGAATAAAAGATATTTATCCTGGTTATGAAGATGATGATTGTGTTACATTAAGACAAACAATAACTTGGGATAAACACTTTGGGACCAAATATGATGCAAAGATGAAGAAAATAATTAATATTTTACCAGGAGAAGATTTAAATGATACTGCTACTATTGGACAAGTCATAACAACGTCGAAAAGTGATTCGACTGCTTACACGTGTAATGATAAACGTATTATGCAGTTACACGATCCCCAACATCCAAAAGATGCTGTAACTTTAGACTGTTTAATAAGAATAGTGGGCAATTTACTTATCGATACCCACAATCATATAGCTAGTACAACGAGTCATGTGATGATTCAACCCGATGAACGAGAAGCTTGGATTAAAAATAGAATTATAAATCAGTATATAATTAATTTGAATAATTAAGTATTTAAATATAAAAATTGTGCATGTGTTATTCATTTATGTAAAGCAGCTCGTGGAGTAAACACGCTGGTTATATAAGACGACATAATGAAGACCGCAACGCTCAGTCGTCGTCAAGACAGCGGCAAGAAAGGACGTGGTATAACATCAGCTGCGTTATCCCTGCTAAGACGGATTCCTGTTGGTGCTGTTCTAAATCGAGCAATAGACGCTTTACCATACGAATTTCATCTGCGCGGAGGCTATCAATATTGCGGACCCGGAACTAAGTTGGCAAAACGTTTAGCAAGAGGAGATCCCGGTATTAATAAATTGGATCAGGCCTGCAAACAACACGATATAGCGTATTCCAAGTTTACAGATTCGACAAATAGATCGATAGCGGATAGAGTGCTAGCTGAAAAAGCTTGGCAAAGAGTGAAATCAAGTGACGCTAGCATTGCGGAAAAAGCAGCCGCTTGGGCAGTTACTACAGCCATGAAGGGGAAAACAAAATTCGGTGGTGGGAAACGTCGTAGAGGACGACCTGCAAAGAAAAGAGCTCCCAAAAGAGGTGGAAACATTAAGAAAAGACGTCGTAGAACTCGTAAAACAAAGGCGAAGAAAACTTCCGTTTGGTCGATGGTAAAAAACGGAGCAGGCCTATACCTAAGACCATACCGTGTGTACTAAATAAGAACAATCAATTGATAATTCCAAATAAAGCTTTAACAAATCATCAATTATCAAATTATGTAAAATGTTTAAGAATACCATTTTTTAGAGGAGTTTTTATGAAAGACGCATTACCAAATAATATATGGAAAAACGAAACTGGAATAGTAAATTTGGATTCCACTCATGGTCCAGGAACTCATTGGGTATGCTATAAGAAACTCGGACAAAACGTTTACTACTTTGACAGTTTCGGCAATCTACCACCGCCGAAAGAACTTCAACATTATTTTCGGAACTCCAGAAATATATTTTACAATTACAAAAGAGAACAACCCAACAATACAGAAATATGCGGACATTTATGTTTGGAGTTTTTAGCGAAAAGTGTCAGTCAACTTTGAGATGTCATCGTATACAGTGTCACTGAGTGGAAATTCATCCACACTGAAAAGCACTCTTTTCCCGGCACTACGTTTATCCAAGGATAGACTGTGGGAAGCTGCACTATTGGATTTTACTACGTACAATTCAATTCCCAACGTCACGGAGGGAAAAAACAATTTACTACATTATTACGAGAGTAAAGACGAAAAAGGAAATTATTCACAATTGAAGGTAATCACTTTATCTACTGGATCGTATGAAATAGACGATATAAACCAAGTATTACAGAAGCAGCTAGGAGAAGAAAATATCAGTATAAAAGGAAATAACAATACTTTAAAAGCGGAAATCACTTCAAAGTATTATATAGATTTCAGTTTGGAACAGTCGATCGCCAGTTTACTCGGGTTTTCAAACAAGAAAAGAAAAGTCTTAGATCCTGGAACCACTCATACAGGCGATACCACAGTGACAATATTGAAGGTGAACAGTATTGATATAACATGCAATATTATACACGGATCGTATAGAGATGGAGTAAACCAACATATTTTGCATACATTTTATCCAACAGTGGCTCCCGGTTTTAAAATAGTTGAGAAACCACAAAACCTAATATACCTGCCATTGAACACCAGTTTCATTTCGGACATCGTACTGAACATATCGGATCAGGACGGTAACAGTGTTGACTTTAGAGGAGAAACCATTACAATACGGTTACACATAAGAGCGGTGTCATAAGTTCAACATGGGATTGACATTTAAACCGCAACAGAAGAGCCGAGACCTCAGTAGCTCTTCAACATTGGACGAGTTAACACCGGACAACATTCGTTTCCTGCAAAAGATCGGACTAAGACTTACCAACGATGGATATCCTGGATATATCTCAAGGACCGACGTTCGACGAAACACTATGGGAGAAGGAATATCACACGCACAACCCTTACACTTCATCAAAATTAAACAATAACGATGAAATAAGGATCCCCATTCAACAACAGGACATTTACACGTTACCGTGTGAAAGTTACTTGTACATCGAAGGACGGGTATTAAAATTGGATGGAAAGACCGGTTCAACGGTTCCATTTATAAATAACCCGATGGCATATCTTTTTGATGAAATAAGATATGAAATATCAGGAGTGACGGTTGATTCAACAAAAAAGGTCGGTCTAACAACGACACTGAAAGGATTAACATCATTAACACCGCATGAGAAAAATTCAATAGTCACCGCCGGATGGGTTGCTCCCGATAAAGACACTATAACACCGGATTCCAATGGTCATTTTGACTTTCATGTCCCTTTACGTTTGCTTTTGGGATTCGCTGAAGATTACAGACGAATAATAATAAATGTCAAACAAGAATTGGTATTACTCAGATCTTCAACTAACAAGGACTTGATACTTGCAGACCCTGGAACTACGGAAGCCAAACTGGAATGGCAACTACAGTTGGATAAAGTCGTGTGGAGAGTACCGCATGTCAGATTAGCCGATGAACACAGAATCGTATTGTTGAGAAAGTTGAAATCTGACCGTGATATCGTCATGCCGTTTAGAAGTTGGGAATTCCATGAATATCCCACACTACCTCAAACAGAGCGACAAACATGGACTGTGAAGACGTCCACTTATCTAGAACGGGCACGGTACATAATACTCGGTTTCCAGACTAAACGAAAAGATGTTATAACTTCGCACGCCGGTCAATTTGACCATTGCAAGATAAAAAATTGCAAAGTTTTCCTAAACTCTCAATTCTTTCCTTATGACAATTTAAATGTAATGTTCAGCAAAAAACGTTATTCCATTTTATACGATATGTATGCGAGGTTTCAATCGTCATATTACGGAAAGACAAATACACCGCTATTATCACCGGATCAGTTTTATTCAAAAGCTCCGATAATCGTTATCGATTGTTCAAAACAAAATGAATCCGTAAAGTCGTCAAGTGTGGATATAAAAATTGAAATGGAGTTTGAAGAAGCAGTACCGGATGGAACTTCGGCATACTGTCTGATTTTACATGACAAGATAGTGACGTACACTCCATTAACGGGAATCGTTAAAAATGTGTTGTAAAAAACTGTTTTGAGGTTGATGCGAATGTTATAAAAGGGGGGAAAAAAGAATGAAAATCTCATTATATTTCTGACCGTCGTATGGGAAGCATCGTTCGCAAGATGAGCTCGCCTACTGCAAATACTAACGAAGAAGAAACTACGCCTCTCATGGCTGACAATAGTTTGGATATAGAAAAACAAGTTGAACAAGAAATGGATGATTTCCTCAAGTTTAAACACAAGAAAAAAGAAGAGGAAGTTGAAAAAGGAGTAAAAAGAAGAAAGATCGACGACACCATTTCCACCAATATTTTGGCAGAAGTATTTCTCAGGATCTACTATCCCATCTCTTCGTGTATGACAAAGAGCGTATCCGCCGGAGTTATAAAATCATTGGATTATTCACCAACTGTTATTTTAAATCATGGATCCAAAATGGTGGCCTTCACTGAAATTTCCTGGGAATCGTTTAGGAAACATCTACATCTTTTGGAATGTTATTTGAGTAACAACACATTTGGAAGAAGGACGAAATTAAGTCTGCTGGAATCGAATATCGAAATCGATATAGTGAAACATCGAGGTGGACAAATCGTTCGCTTTCGAGATTTAACCAAGCACGACATGAAGGTACACCTGACAAAAGATGAATTCTACAGTCTAAGTTGTGCTGCCGGTCCTATAACAAGATATCTAAAACAGCTGATATTTTCAAGCGCGATTATAAAAGAGTATTTGACCGATACATTGGATAGACAGCCGTATGTTCCGATTCTATACGGTCCTGTAGATACGTCCATCTTCAATAGAATACCTCACGAAGTTGATATGTGGAGACAGTTGCACAACTATCAAACTAACTTTAATATAGATGAACAAGCCCAAGAGATGAATGAAGAAGACTCGTGCAACAATTAGTAAACTAACAACCTCCACTATAAAAGGATGTCCACCACGGTTTTACAAACAGTCGTTTACCAACCTTCGTCATGAATAAACGAGTTTCGTTTTCCAACCAATCGGAAGTAATGGAGGTAAGACGAGGTATAATTGAATTTCAAGCGTTCCGCGGTAACGACGGAAGTTTTATCATAAAAGAGTTAGTAGTTTTAGATATGGATACATCTGTAGTTTATCACTATTTATTCCAACCGCCTCTACCGTTCAACAGGTTAACCACCAAAGCGAAAGTGACAAACAAATGGTTGGTAAAACACTTTCACAACTTGAGATGGGACGAAGGTTTTATACACTACAGTATGATGCCGCACATTATGAATCATTATTGTAAAGAATTTAAAATTATCTACACAAAAGGATTGGAGAAAGCCAGTTGGATACAGGCGTTTACAAACCATGAAGTGTTAAATGTTCAGGTGGACAGGGATTTCCAGTGTCACTTTGCAAACATTTGTATTTCATCGAAGAACTTCAAACATCGGCAATCCCAATGCGCTTTAAAGAACGCTTATCGCTTGAACGCGTATCTCCAACAGAGTGGTGGGGGATGGGGAGGATATAAAAGCGAGGGGACGGGCATGACCCAGCATGAGTATTACTCTAGCCTCCGAGCAGTCAACACCTCGCACGCAGATTCGCAAGAGTAAGAATATTATCAACAGAAAAGAAGAAGTAAAGATGGCATCGCAGACGTTTTTACAATCACTTGTTGATCAGTTTAACAAACATTCCAAGTCTACCATCCTACCCACCAAGAGATGTTCAGAATTGAAAGAAGAAAAGCACTACATCATCCACACCATCAAGAAGATGGAAACAACTGTCGGAGACGCCATCAACTGTACGCTGAGTGAAGCGCCCTACTCGCCCGGTGATGAACCGAAATTTCAAATCTTTCTTCCCAAACGCTTTGTCCAACTTCTGCAGAACGAAGATCTACGCCTTATCCACCCCGGCGCTCTCTACTTGGCATCCCACGGTCCAAGCGGAAGCAATTCTACAGAGCTCACACTTCACGTCATGCCCACTGCCAACAGTTAATTTGTAATTTCCTATTGTTCTTGTACACCTTTGTCAAATATTTCTGAATAAACGACAATAAGAAAAAAAAAAAAAAAAATATAAAGCAACATATCGGTATGTGTTTGTACACATATCGGTATGTTGCTTTATATAAAAAACAATTTCGGGTGGCCTTGACCTAGTTTCAAAAAACTATATAAATGGAGCAATGTCCGTGGGAATTTCCTCAGTCTACGACTACCTTCAGTGCTGTACACATCTCCGTTGCTTGTGCAATCGTCGGTGATAGCATGATGTCTCTCAAGATCAAGTGTGCATCATACGATACCTCCACCATTACAACTTTTGAACAGCTCGACAATTTCATTAATGAATTGCGAGTTCTTCTTGCCGGTGGTTATCACTTGAATGTCGACACTTATGTCACAAACAAGAGGATGTTTTCCAAACAAAACTTCTGCGATGATGAAGTGTTCTTTCCCACACAGACGGGGACAACATCCACCCCGTCTACTCAAACTAATGTGAAGTTCCACAAATACTACTAAATGTCAAAGCAAAATAACAACAACAACTACAACTCGTCGCTGTGAAATTTCGCTATAAAACGAGTGTTCAACTCAAACAAAATCATCATTTGCTTTCCAACAGTCGCAGCGGTAACAACTACTGGTACCATGTTATACCGAATGATGATTGAATTCAATGGAAAGATCTACGGAAAGGACTATAGAACCGTAGAAGAGATGAGCTCCGATCTCAATGTATTGACTAGAGAAGGGTTCCAACCAAAACTGATCCTGAAGTTTCCAGAGGTGCATCCGCTATCCACTGAAGAACTCATCGCTATGGCTAGAGCAAACAAGCAAGAACACAAACAGAATATTAAGAAAGAACCTGAAGAAGAAGAAAAGGACAAACCTGCATCATAAATATATAAAAATAACCATCTTACATTTGTAAGATGTTCTTTTTTAAAACTTCATTTGGATGACCTTGAGATTACCCCCACCACTTTTCTTAATCTATAAAACACGCTATCCTATACTATACAACTTCATTTCTCGCCTAGACTTACAAGCGGCAACATGGAAGAGAAGAAAAACAAGGACGCGCCTCGCTACTGTTGTGAACAGAAATGCACCGATTTAGGGAGGTGGATGGTAGACGGATTAGCCTGTACAAAGTGCGAATTCTTCGGATCCTGTTACTGCAAATGCAAGACAAAGCAACTACCGCCACCGGAATTGCGAACCTTCAAGATTTTTAAATCACGATACTTCCACACTTGCTGTCCCCAGAGGTGTATCAAATTCCATCCGGAAAAACTTGTCAACTGTCGAGAGTGCAATGCATATTATAAGGACGACTTTTGTACATGCATCATAAGTGCATGCAAGTACAGATCAGATTGGTCTTCTGATCCTGTTGAAGCTTCAGATGTATAGCTGTAGTCACTGACTGCAGCCCTTTTTTAAAACTCCATTTGATTGACCTTGAGATTACCCCCCACCACTCTTTTTTACAACATATATTCTACGGATCATTCGATACGCTTCTCATTCTTATTTCATTACTCGCACTGACAACAACATGGATGATAAATTCATTTCCTTTCAACATTTAATTACCGACAGAGAAGAGATGGAAGAACTATTCCAAAACTTACTCACACTCATTGATAACTATCCTTTAAGATGGATCAACATCACAGTGCAATACGTCAATCCTACCAAAATATTTTCATCCTCATCATCTTCTTCCGGCACCTCCATGTCTTCATCGTCACAAAGTGCAGAGGAAGAGGAACAGACAAATAATGGTGTTAAAATTGTTGAATTAAACGACGAGGAACAAGAAATGCAGACTCTGGTTAAATATAAATTTAATATTTAATTTACAAACAAAGTATTACTATTTTCTACATTGTGTTACAGCTAGCGCTTATCTTCGTACGGCTCCCACAACCTATCCCGACGGCGTTTCGCGGCGAACTGCGATGACCGAAGTTCCCTCGTTCCCCACTCAGGCTTCGCCCCACCACTGGCCTCCCCCCACTCTTTTCTTCCCCCACCACGGTACCCCTACCGAGTATAGGCGGCCGCCTCACCGCCGCTCGCCATTTGTTCGCCAACTCCCGAACGATGAGCGGCTTTCCTTTAGCGACAAGTACAAATACATTTACCGTAAAGTCGCAACAAGACTTGCGGGATATTTTTGAAACTTTGAATGACGTAGTCAACGCTCCACACAACACCATCACCATGACTGTGGAGATCTCCTACAATTGTCCACAATGCGAGGAGATGGAGAGCGAGGACATCGAACCTGCAAACAGCACTCCTCCACCTTCCGAGGCTGCAGCGTCCGACACGGCTGACAATGACGTTTAATCGCAAACAACTGTTTTTTTTTCTTCTTCTTCTTCACCCCCCACCACTCTACAATAAATATGCACTGCGCTCGTCTTCGCTTCTCATTTCATCGCCAACTTTCCGACCGTCAACACCGCTCCCGTTTTTGCCCCACCACGAAAGAAAAAAAAAAAACACGCACACAAAGATGATGGACGACGTTTCGCTCAAATCACGATTGGAAGAGGACAGACTCAGACTGTAGATCAACAGGCTGCAATTGGAAGCGGCAAACCAACGAGGGATGGTCCGCCTGCTGCAACTGTTCAAATGCGTACTGTGCATGTTGTGCGTCTACCTCCTTTTCGCCATCACCTTCGGCGTCTACTACTGCGTCACCGGTGTACGACGCTCCAACGCCTCTCTGCACAACAACAACGACACGATTTTAATTTAAATTCATTAAAAATAAATAAACGAAAAAATAAAAAAAAACAACCCCTCCCTCGGCCCGCCCGCTCCCGCTCCGATCCGACCCGTCCCGAGTCCCCGCCCCGACTGAGCCCCTGCGGCTCCCACTTTTTTAAAACTCCCTCCGGATGGCCTTGACCCACTTACAAAACACACCCATCACTGTCAACCACAACTGCCGGTTCGAACCGCTTGGCCTTGACCTGCGCCAGAACCGGCAAAACCCCACTACTGATACATCTTCATGTCCTCTTTTAGCTTTTACTTCATATAATTCTCTTATACCACTATAGTCTGGTGATTCTAGCTCTCTTTCAGGTTCTTCACCGGTAAAACCACTATATGTAGAGGATTCCAGGTCTTCATCACTAAAATCTTCTGATTTTACATCTTCTCTTTCAAACTTTGTAATAGGTGCAATTGCATCTCCTTCCAAAACGGGTTTAGCAAATTTTTTGTTTAATTGTTTCAAGGGTTCAGTAATAGGTTTAAAAGTAGATTCAAGAAATTTCTCCCTTTCGCTAATACCTAATTTTAATGCTCTGTTTTTATCTCGAATAGAATCACTAAGTGATTTTATTTCCTTTATTAACTTTTCTTGGTTAACCATGTTTGTAGCAAGACGTGTTGTACAACAATGAATGTTTTACATCATGATCAGTGTATTAGTATAAATTTATCAAATCCTATCCTGTATCGACCATTGTTTAGCGGTTGTTCCTTCATAATTGTTAAAAACCCATACTTTTCAGCCCAAGCCTTTCCACACAACTCTTTAAATCGTTCAAATGGCATATCCGCACTTACATGGTCATAATATATGTGTTTTAGGTTGGTTTCATCCTGTTTAAATACAATTAACATGTTTGCATTGTCTCTAATGAGCTGTTTCGGTATTTTGCTGTAAGTTTGACCAATATAAATGCTATCTATGTTGTTATGTCGACCCATGGCGAAGTAATTCCTTATTGTATTTTGATTTTCACAAGATACATCGTCAAATATGAATACTGAGAATGGTTTAGCCTCTTGCGGTTGCATGACACTCTCGCTCGCGTTAAATTTAAAATATTTAACTTCAGGTACATTATTGAGTATTTGTTCCAATAACTGATATTTCGGTTGTTGTAGTGACTTTGAAAATACATATAAATTATTAAAACGTAAGCCTTTAGGGTTTGTAATCAAATTGAATACTACATTTGTTTTTCCACAATTGGAAGGACCGGTAACCAGACAACGCACCGTGTTTGGTAACAAAACACCGTGTTTCCCAGTATTGAATTGAGAACCATCCACTGTGAGTTCATCTATATTATTAATAGTAAAATTGTCTTTTTGCGGTATTATCTCCATCCTTTGTAATGGTTCAACCCAAAATGATGCTCTATCATTATATTAGATCCTTTTTAGGTATCCAAGAATCTTCCGTCTTATTAAATCCTAACCATCGTACTTTAACCTTATCTTTTTTGCGTTGCAACACCTTTTCTACTAGATATACATCACCTACTGTTGATTTTAACATTTCATGTCCATAAAAACCTCCTTCAAGCAATTGTCCTTTATTATCTTTTAAAATGTAAGTTTCTGGTACTGTAGGTTGCACCTTAAATACGGTAAATACCTCATTTGTCCAGTTTGGAAGATATCTTTTACTGAATACACCTTTGTATTTGCTTATTCGCACTTTATCACCAACATTAAACCTTTTAGGCTTTAGTTTTTCAACTCTTGGTTTAGTATTCAGTTTTATACGTTTTAATACAAGTTTTTCATTTTTATTAGTCACCTGGCTTGGTTTCATACCGATAGTTCTATGAAACTTGTTATTGTAATCGCTTATAAGTTTTGGTAACATATCAATCCATACGTGCGATCCTCTGTTAGAAAACATCTTATACATCGCACCTTTTAAAGTTCTGTTGAATCTTTCAATTATTGATGCTTTTACCTCTGAATTGGTTGAGTAATGGTTAATGTTGTGTTTTTTCATTAAATTTGCAAATTCCTTATTGAAATATTCTTTTCCATCATCAGTTTGTAAATGTTTTATAGTATGTTTGTCTCTTTGTATAGCTGTTTCCATTGCTTTTGTAACACTTTTGCCACTTTTATCTTTTAGCGGTAAAGCATCTGCCATTTTTGAAAAACAATTAATAATAGTCAATATGTATTTAAATCCTCTATTTTGTTTACTATAAGGAATCATTTCGATTAAATCCGCTTGATATAAATCATTTATTCCTTTTATCACTGTATTTCTTCGTGGAAACTTTCTTCTTGCAGGTTTATGAAGCTCGTTGACAATTTCTTGCTTCAAGTTCTTCATATTGCAGGTTTGAATGTTTCATGTATCACATGTATAATCACAATGAATGTTGTCTTAAATATTCACATCATTTATATAGGTCAAGGTCATCCAAACTTGTGTAAAAAAATGGGGAACACGGCGTTGGACTTGCCGTGTTCTCCATTTTTTTACGGAAGGAGAAAGGAATAAGGTCGAAGTTGTAGAAGGACGAAGAATAGGTTACTAGTCGATAGGGTTTAGAGAGTAGTGGCCAAAAGGAAGAGTGTGAATTTTATCCGGCATAATATGCCTTTTATCATCTCGAGCTGATAGTGCCCTTTTAACTTCAGTGACACTGTAGACCTCATGTTTAAAGCTTCTAATAGTGTTGAACGTTGCAGACATTGTAGAATCTTCAAACAAGCAGGTCTTGTAATGGTCAAATGTCACATGTTTCTTCAAGTACGATGTTTTGACTCCTTTTGCTTTCTTGACTGTTGGTGTGTTGTTCTCGTTGTACATTTTAAATGAATACAATTTTGCCATCAGTGCCACTATTTCTTCTAAAGGCATTCCATTTGCTTCATCTTTAAATTTTCCGATTACTTTTTTATTCTTTTCATTGTAATTTGGATGGTTCTTCGGATAGTCAGAGAAGTCAAAATCGTTTTTGTATGGGAAACTCCTTAGGTCTTCATACATGTCCAAAGTCTTTATCCAGTAGATAAACGCGTCGGTATCCATGTATGCAACTCCAATGTTGTCTCTTCCGTAGTGTTTAACCATTTTGTTGTAATGGAAATCATACATCAGAGTTTTACTTATATCCAAAATCGACATTCCAATGTATAACGGACGATCCATCACTATTGTTGTTTTCTTCATACTGACGGCAACTAGATCTTCGTTTATAATCATGGATGTTCCAAAATTTGGTTTTTGCACTAATTTTTCCAATTTCTTAGGATCACTTACTAATTTTACAATCTTGTGTTTCCTTTTGTTTTCTAAGGTCTTCCCGAAGATGGCGTTGTTCATCAATTTGTAAAAGTCCTTTTCAAATGCTGATGTTGCCGCTGCTCTTCTTGTAGTGTTGGAATCAATATATGGTTTCAACCAACAAGACTGGGTGAATTCAATTGCTCTATGAATTCTCACTACACGTAGACCCAAATCAAGAGCTTGTTGAACTACCCAGTAGTGAGCCACATACCGATCTTTATTCTCCAACGTCATCATCAATTTCGGCCATCTTCCTGTCGGTGAAACTTCAGTCTTGGCTAGGAGAGGCAAGTCGTAGTGATGGTCATGAAGGTGCTCCGGGTATTCAAAATCACAGTCCAAAATATAGCCTTTTGGACCATCCTTTGGAATCTGTGAGATGTCTCCGATGGTGGCCGGGTCGATCCATTTGAAGTCAGCGTAGGGAAGCGGATTTGACATTGCCCAACCATAAAGGTTGTTTGCGTCAAAGTAGCCAAGGTAGACCGATGGTTGTCTCTCGTCGAAGCCTGGGATGTACTTGTTGTTAGCTTTGACATGACGTGTTACAGCTTGTGTCAAACCGCCTCGTACACCAGATTCTATCATGAGCACCATATCAATATCTGTTAGAAGTTCCAATCGACAGTTGGTTGACTTTAGCATAGCTTGCCATGCTAATCCTGGAGATGTGTACGAGTGTAGAGGGTCCAGTCCATAGGCGGAGAAGCAGGTGTTTCGAAATTCTTCCATCACATCGCACAGCAGAGTTACGTCCAATTTTATGTAAAAGTCAGAATATTCCCCTAAGGTTTGAATGTTTAGTTGGTTCCAAACATTACAAGCATGATTGTAGTCTTCAACGGTGATTGCACTTTCATTTAACTTGCTATTGAAGGCTTCAATCGGTGGCAGACTGGTTTCTTCAAATTTTTCTGCAGAAGTTATGTAATCATAGGGGAACACTCCTTTACGCATTACTAAGTCCAATTTATCTTCAGGTACAATTTTGCTGGTTTCTTTTAGGTCTTCTCTTCTTAGGTTCTCAGACAATTTACTCAAACTAGATGACATAAATCTATAAGAGTCTACGAAGCGAAGTTTAATTTTACCTACTGTTTTTGAGAAACTGATGTACTTCTCCAATGTTTCAGCTAATACTTCAATTTTTCCATCATCTCGTCCTAACTCTGGGATAATGAAGTGAGAGTCATAGCCGCTAAGATTGTGTAACACGACAGGGATAAAGTTTGGCAGTTTGTAATTTATATTGCATGAATTACAAGCAGCTCCTCTGTATAACCCTGTCAGGTGATCGTGATCTCTTACTTTTTGATTTTCTTCACTGAAGCTCTTCTTGCATAAATAACATCTTGTTGCCGAATTGCATTCTTCTTGTTGATTTTGGTTCAAAGGTTTCATAGGTACAACATTACCGTATAAGCGTTGCGCCTTTTCAGCAATGTCGTACAACTGGTCTACAAAATACTTAGCGGCTTCTTCACCACGGTAGAGTATTGGAGTGGATGTTAAGCCATAGTCTTGCAATTGTTCTTCAGGTAAAGTAGATTTCACCAATAAGCAAAAACTGTTAGGTTGATGCAATTGATATTTGGTTCTTCTAGTTACTTCACCATCCGGAAGTTCCTGTGGCACTAACGTGGATTCAAAGTCAGCGTAGATAACTAGTGGAATCCGGTATTAGTGAACTGTTTTATTGAACTGGACAAATGCTCTAGATGGTGGTGGCAGACTAATCTTCACTTCATAGTTGTCATTACAAAGACGTTGGTGTTCTGACAACCACTCTGATCCTCCACGTCTCAAGTCTTTATTTGTGAAACAAAAGCATCTCTTACACACTGTTACTCTAATTTTATTTTTAGTCACTTGTCGTCCAACCAAAGTTTCAAAGTTCTTGATGTAAACATAATGTGATATTTCACCTTTGGTCAATAGCAGTAAATCCGTATGATTTTGACGTTCAGTCTTTGTAACTCGTAACGGGTATACGTTATTTGATTCGTCTAAACCAAACACATTAACTGAAACTCCTGGGTTTTTTCTTTCAAATTTAGCAACATCATTAAGACTAACAGGATACGACATACCTTGGAAGTTATAGCGGTGTTGAACAGCTTCGTATGCTATGCTAGGTCTACAGGAATGGTCTTCCACATATTTTGCTAACATTGCATACCGGAAACATTCATTATCCTCATTTTTCACATTGATACATGATCTTGTATCTCGGATCACCTTTGGTAGAGGGATAAAGCTGCTTCCTCTCATACCATATCCATGCTTGTGAACCCTCACATCCATACCTTCAATTGATGATAGCGTCCAGCCGGATCCTCTTCCTTCATGTTCTTGAAGTTTCACTAGCAGTTCAACCAAACATTCTTCTAAAATTTCGTTGATATCAGATGTGGTTGTAAGGGTTCGGTTTTTAGCAATGAATGCTCTCGGTGAATTTTCACCATCGGTATTAGTAAACATAGCCTCCAACACCAATCCAAATTTAATAAAGTTCAATCTTGCCAATTCTTCCGTCAATGTTTTTACAACTAGTTTTTTAGCTTGAGTTATAAAATTTTCCAATTCTAATTGCACGTTATTAATTTTGAAATGAATTACAACTGGTCCTGGCAAGGCTGTAGTGCGCAGTTGTCTTATATCTTCCATATCCTCTTCTTGGGTACGCAGTTGTCTTACATCTTCCACTTCTTCCGTATCTTCTTCTTCCATTTTCTCTTCTTGAATAAATCCTCCAGCTGTAGATGGTCCAGCTCCGGCAAATTGAATAACACTTGGTCTTCTTCTTTGCATTAACTGTAAATAGCTAGCCCAGTCCTTCTGCTTATGGGGTTTTTCCAAAAACCGATCAATCGCATCCAAGTCTTCTTCACTTACTACAATCTCTTCTTTTCTGTCCTCTTCACGATGCAATTCTCGGTGTAACTGTAGATAGCTATCACAGTCGTCCATCTGCTTCTGGCAGTTTTCCAATAACCGATCAAACGCATCCAAGTCTTCTTCACTTACAACAATCTCTTCTTTTCTGTTCTCTTCATGATGCAATTCTCGGTGTAAAACAAAGATATCTTCATCTTGGAAAAACTCACCACAAATATCGCAAAGGGCCATTTTTTTTTACAGTTTGGCTTTGAGTGTGCACTCGGTGAATGTCCACGCAATAATGAGCAGCGCGCTCAACCGGGTCCCTTTATACCCGAGGTTGAAGGGTGGGGGAAGGTGACGTCATATACATCCAGTTTATCAATCATGTAGCAGATTTGGCTTTTAAACACCCATTTTCAATTTATTCTTCAACAGGTTTGATAAACCAATGATCTTTGGTCTAAATCCACTACTTTGTACAAATTTTTTGTTTGGGCACTTCTCGTCCGGAGCAAAAAACTTTTTGGTCAAGGTCAAAATTTTTTCTCAAAAAAAAGTTCCGGGGGGGGAGGGGGTGGGGGAGGGGGTGGGGGAGGGGGTGGGGGGGTGGGGGAGGGGGTGGGGGAGGGGGTGGGGGAGGGGGTGGGGGGGGTGGGGGGGGTCATTACTGTATTTAGGTCAAGGTCACGAAAAAACTTTAAAAAAATTAAGCCCCACCTGGGGCACTTGGGTTGTCATCGCTGTAGCCTCCAAAGAGACCCAACTATGACAACAAGGCAACATCCAATGTCGTGTTCCCTTCGCCACGCAAGACTTGTAAACATTTACTGCATTGTCTTTTCAATAGCTAACAAAACATTTACTTAATTTTGAGAGAGGTTGAGGACAGCCCTAGTGGCTTACGTCCTCGGTCCGAGTGCAGAGGCCGCCGCAAATTGGCCACAGCTGTGGTCTGCATGCCAGCGTACAAACGGACCGGTTCCCAACCCAGCCGCAATATTGCATGCCTGAGAGGACCCATGCTAACATTGGTTTAAAATTGCTTTACACGGGGGTCTACTCCCGTACCCTATCTTTAATATTTCACTTTATCAATGCAGTAAATTTTTATAAATCTTTGTGGGTCAAGGCCACACGAACATTAAAAAATTTCGGCCCCCGTACATCCATGGCTAACCACGAATGTTCGGGGGCCTTGGGGACTAAAAAACACAAATAGCTAACAAAGATTCATTTACATAATTTTGAGTTTCCAGAAGGGAAACAAGAGGTTGAGGACAGCCCTAGTGGCTTACGCCCTCGGTCCGAGTGCAGAGGCCACCGCAAATTGGCCACAGCTGTGGTCTGCATGTCAGCGTACAAACGGACCGGGTCCCAAACCCAGCCGCAATATTGCATGCCTGAGAGGACCCATGCTAACGTTGGTATAAAATGCTTTTACACGGGGGCCTACTCCCGTTCCCTGTCTTTACAATTTTTTTTGAGCATTGCAAAAGCTCAAGGAGGGGATTGCTAAAACAAGCGTATACACTTTAGAAACATATAACACACTTACAATACAAAATTGAGCTCAACGTAGTCGATGCTGGAACAAGCACATACACATTAAACACATATAACAAACAAGACACAAAGGGTAAAAGACACACAGGACGCATAGGGTACAAGTAAAACAATTCGCAATACCCAAACGCAAGCGCAATATCTTACAACTAATACAAGTCTTAAAGTTAGATTAGACTTCGCTAAACACTGAAGGCGCCATTCAATGTTTAGTGATGCCTATGGCGGTCCGTCCCGATCGTTCACGTTCAACGTGCGGGAGCGGACTGCGAGCCGGCTCTGGCCGGGCCCCCTTATATCCCCACCGGGGCTGCCACGCCCAGGATATCAGGGGTGGGGGAGGGGGTGGGGGTGGGGGTGGGGGTGGGGGTGGGGGGGTGGGGACGGGGGGGGAGGGGGGAGGGTCACTTCTCGTCCGGAGCAAAAAACTTTTTGGTCAAGGTCAAAAATTTTTCCGAAAAAAAAGTTCGGGGGGGGGGTCACTTCTCGTCCGGAGCAAAAAACTTTTTGGTCAAGGTCAAAAATTTTTCCGAAAAAAAAGTTCGGGGGGGGGTCACTTCTCGTCCGGAGCAAAAAACTTTTTGGTCAAGGTCAAAAATTTTTCCGAAAAAAAAGTTCGGGGGGGGGGGGGGGCTCGCACTTTTTGTCGGGGGGGGGGGTCAGGTAAATTAAGTGGGTCAAGGTCACCCACAACACTTGTACTCTAAGTGTCGGCTATACCCCCACCACAACTGGGTCCCTAGGCTGCACAACACCGCTTCGCCAGTATGTCTCCGGCTTCCATGCGGTGCGTCTCGCTGTTCTCTAGCTTTCTATATGTAAGTAATTTTACAAGTTCTGAATGTAGGTCACTACACTTTAACTCTGGGACGATATCGACTTGTAGTATTTCAGTGTTTTGACTCAAGGTCATCACACTTTAACTCTAGCACATCGGTTATCGTACCAGAGGTGCTTAATAACCTAACTTGTAATGTTTAGGGTGGCGTTTGCACGCCACGTAGTATCACCATGAGTGTCCAGTCCGAGTTATAAGTTAAATTAATTTTACTGTAATCTTTTCCATTTCCACTTCGTTTTGCCAAAGTATAAGGTGTCGCTTAATAAAGTGGTATTTCTCTAAAGTTATAGGGGATTGCAGGGATACAATTAGTTTATTTAGGAGACTCTTCGTCTTGGAGTTTAACACAATTTCCACTTTGACTTTGCTTCCTCGGCTATCACAGCCTAAGCTGTACAGAAATGTTTCTTCTAGTGCCAACTCGGGCCAAGAGAACAGTGTGTTCACTGTAGGACAGCTCATGGTGAAGTGATGCGATACTCCAGCGTACCACCTCACCTTCCCCCACCACTGTGACCTTCCCCCACTCCTGCTGTTTCCCCCACCTCTTTTCCCTTGACTCATGCGCTACAAGCAGTCTCTCAGTATTGTGCGGACTTTTGTGAGGAGAAGCCATGTCGCGGGACACTTTAGGTAAGAAACTTAGCCGTGTTAAGGCTTTATTAGTTGCTCACTGTCCACCACTCAAAGTTAAGAGAGTTTCGACTTAAGCTAAGTAGCGCAAACTGTTGCGCGGACACCCTAAGTTTTATACAAAACAGACTAGTGTCAGTTTTACTGATGAGGATTTGTTTAAAATATTTTCCTTGCAAAATTCAGTTAGTTAATCCCATTCCTGACAGTTTAGAGTCTTAGTCTCTTGAGCCAATATACCTAGAGTGCACAAGGCCGGACAGTCAGTCGCTCGGTGTCTGTCGTAGGGTGCGCATCGCGGTTGCAGTAATGGTTAAAGTAAGGCAGCTGGGCTAGTTCAAGGTCACCCGAGCGGTGTCACATGACGGTTTAGGCAGAGTCACGTTGCAAACTTCAGGTTTCCTCAGCACTTTTGCTGTTTCTCATCTAATTTCGCTCCAAGTCGTCAAGGTCACGGTAACCTGACTGAAACTCGGAGCATAGTGTGAGAAACAGCAAAGGTGCCAAAAAATTTTAGGTTTCAGCGTGACCTTGACCTTTGTGACATCGATGACGTCATCTTGGTGACGTAAGGGGTGATGACATCATCAGCACGTCATTTCTGTGACGTCATGGGTGTGACGTCATGGATGTGACGTCATTGGTGATGACGTCATCAATGATGCAATCGATGACGTCATCGATGAGGTCATTGACATCGATGACGTCATCGCTCGGGTGACCTTGAACTGGCCCAAAAGCCTTACTTTTGCACTACTGGGCTCAACTGTGGACTTGATTTCAGTCACCTTCACAAACGCTCCTGGCAACAATTGCTGTTGTATTTATTTTGCTAGAATGGGCGGGGAGTTAGTCATCAGTTTAAAATGTGAGTTATGAAACATATAAAACATATAAAACTATTTATGAAACTATTTATAAAACTATTTATGAAACATATAAAACTGTATTTAAGCTATATAAAGTTCGAAAAGATTTTTATTAGCTATGATTATTGAAAATAAATGTTACATAAGAATTTTGAATTTAGTGCCATTAAAAATAGATGACTAAATAATAAAATTAAAAAATAAACTCTCTAAATTTGATTTTGGTTTTTCTTGTTCCTAAAGGTCAAATGTTAAACACTAACGAGGACTGTTAGGATGTATTTCTATCAACTTAAATAAATAATCATGGAGTAATTAAACCCCGTCAAAATCCAAGTAAATATACCATATTAATACTGCTAAATAGTGAAGAACACAGTCTGAGAAACCGAAACTCGCGTATTGTGATTCATGTAACTTAAGTGGGGGCTAATGGTATAGAGCGATTACATTGTTTCCGCAGTCCAGTGGCCACTGCGAAACTACCTGAATAAGTTTCGCATTGTTTGTAACTATACTGGGGGCGAGAAACATATTCGGAGTAAAGCACTGTGGATAAAGAAACGTGAGACTCAAGAGTCTGACTAGTAGATGATGGCGAGGAAGGAGATTTGGCCACAAAAGTAGGCCTTTTAATAATAATAACATGCTATTCATTGACTACGTTCATAGCTTTTGCGAACAGCAGTTTAAGCGGATGCCGATAGAGGCTCAGTTAGTTAGTACCGGGGGTCTCGTGGATCAAAAATTCAATGTGGTGTGCTTCATTTGCCCCCATTTAGGTCTTTTATTTTAAGTGCCGTGGAAGGGGTTTGAAATAAAGGATAAAGACCTGGGCTATTTGATTCGCTATTTGATTCGCTTTTTGATTGTTTTATATTTTAAATCCACATTAAGCTATGATGGTCTAAGGTTGAACTAAAGTTAATCAACTTTGAACCACAATAGCTTAATATGGATTCAAAATATAAAACAATCAAAAAGCGAATCAAATAGCGAATCAAATAGCCCAGGTCTTTATCCTTTATTTCAAAACCAATTCCAATTTTACCAGACTTAAAATAAAGGAGAAAAATGGGAGCAGGTGAAACACTGCATGACGTCCTTTAGCCCCCTATTAAGCCATTGATGAAAAGATTGCAAGCAACTATACTGGGTGTTTATAAAAGAAAACCGGGATTGGTACGGGTGCTACTGATAGAGTTTAACTAAAGACTAACTAAACGATTTAAATGTCAATCGTACTATATGGGATCAAACGTTGACCTTGTCTTAGATACTAAACGCAAAATGCTAGCAAACATATTTACAAATGGTTGGATTAGCAAGGATACACCTATTACCTGGCATCCTAGAGTCTTGATTTGACCCTTTTGGCCTTTTTCTAGAATTTCATGAAGAACATTGTGTATGCAGAAAACAATTAAAGACTTGAAAATCTGCTTGAGCAAATTTCTTAAGGAATCACGAATTTAACCCCAGATATAATATGCTACAAAACATTTGGCAAGACATTGGCAAGACTGGCAATTGATGTATGCTGTAGAGGATTAATTGGTGCTCACAATGAAACTTACAAGGGCTAGAAAAAAACTTCGTTTTCTTCTCGATTTGAGATTTTAATCTTTAAAGTATCTTACAAAGGTTATCAGTAGTGCCCGTCAAAAGTCCCGACATTCTTTCATAAACACCCTGTAAAATATGTTATTCGATATTTATCTCTAATTTTAATACAGTATAATCTTTAAAAGAACAAAAACTATTTAGAGGGATGAGTACAGGAGGAAAAAATTATCGTTACACCGGACGATGATAACTGAAAACCAATAAACGGTTGATAAAATCGGTTATAAAACAGTCTATAGGGGAATTGCTTAACCGTTGATGTTGCATTTAAAAGAAAAAAACACAATGTAATCTATACCTAAAAAACTTTCGACAAAGCTTTGTACAAAGTGGAACCCGGTTTCTTATGATGTCAGAATCAGAGCCATGTCCATCCAGTTTATATCGCTATACAAATACCACCTCTGTAGACGAACACTACCAATCAGACGTAACAAACATATCCTTTGCAATCAGCTGGGGGCACAAACATTGACTATCGGCTCATATTGAATGTCGGCTGCTCTAATTATGTTTCGGAAAGCCATTGTGGATCTTAAATTCTACGCTTTCGTGAAAATCCAATAGCTGTTTGCTTTCCGCTTGAAAATTAAGGGTTATTTTTATAATGGCTCATTATTTTGTACTGCTTTTCTGAATGTGTTAGGTTTTTAATTTACTAACACTAGGAGTACAAAAAGGCATGTGTTTGCGCATTTTTTAGTAAGTTGTATAAACTATCCCAAGTATTATTATTATAAAGAGAATAAAATCCGGAAAATCAGTTACAAACATAACCAACAAATGTAAATATAAGTTTGAACTTTTTGGTATAACTATTAGTTCTTTTAGATATTTACTTTTAGCGAATTTTCCTGTAGGGAATACGCTATTACGGTAGTACTCACGGTAAGACCTAATCCCGGGACCATGTTACTTTTTCTCCTTGAGATCCCTAGAAGCCAAAAACACCATTCGTTCAATTTCACCATTTACTTGAACGAGTTTGTGAACCAAAATGATCGGACCATGCGGACGAGGTTTTATGGGGTTTCAAAAGGGTGAAACATGGATTTTGGCATTTTTTACCTTAATTTACATACACATTTAAAAGAGCTAAAAAAAATTAACAATTTAGTATTTAGAATTTTTAACTTGTCAAAAGAAACATATGTCTGGGGTTAAATGGTTACGGAGAAAGTCCAAAAAACACGCTTCCCATGTTATTTTTATGGGAAATAAACCAGCCTTCTACCTTGTTTATTTATTACCATATCATGATAAAATTTGGTGTGTACATTACTTAGGAAGAGTTTACCTTATGTTTGCTTAGAAAGCTCAAATGGTGACAAACCTACATACTCACCCCCATAGGGTTTATGATGAAAATGAAAAGAATATCATAGCTTGATAAAATTTGTTAAATACATTTACAAGGTAGGGTTTTAGGATTTACTTACAAATCCCATATGGCGGCAAACCTACATACCCCATGGTTTTTATGGTGAAATAATAAAATATAATAATTCCGTTGGAAATTCCCCGAGTCCGCAGGTTTGCTGCAACAGGGGTATTTTTGATTAGCTATATTATATTTTTTTTTATATTTTACAATTTATCGTACGTAGTAAGTAATAAAACTTTTCATAACTTGCGTATGAAGCTACCGGTTGAATTTATGAAAAAATTTGTTTACACATTCCAAAACCCTACTCTCTTTCCCTGAGGAAAGAAGTAAAAGAGAGCACATGTATACCTTCCAAACTGTACCGTTGTTAAATCATTTTTTAGTTATTTTAAGTATTTTTAAAATTATAAATTAACACTTGGAGGGAAATTTGCAAATATGTTTTATTCGAAAAATGATTACGCTAGTCATTAAAAATGTCAAACTGATTCTCCGGATAACACAGGTCGAAGTCATGTGGGCCTCTCGGGCCGGCTCGAGTGGACTGGGACTGACAGGTTTGTTCAGTCGATCCTAAACTCTTAACACTTTTATACAAAGACATGTTTGCATCTAATTTTAAAATCCTACTGCATTCTAATTTTATCCAGCGTTTTAGATAAACACCTAAGTTAATATGGAAATAGGTTTTGTCTTCCATTCACTGTTGTTAATTTGAATAAAATAAAATAGCATGAGGCTAGTCTAGCGTTATGGTTGGATAAATTATGTGAGTTTAATAAATTTAAAAACTAATTATTATTATGGTGTACACTCAACTTTTGAAATGTAAGTCTTCATTTTATAGACATTTTTAGAGTGAGGACTCGGATATAAAAATATTGCATTGTAAAGCAACATAAAAAATTGTCCAAAAGCAGTTAGAAGTTTTCCCAGGTAGCTTTAAGTTAAGATATTTAATTATTCTATGAAGTTCACGAACTTTGTGAAAAGTTATGTCATAACCCAGACAATGACCGACAGCTTCAGATAACTTCACGAATGTTTCATTATGCACTTCTCTTCTTTCATTATGCACAAAAGAGCATTTCTCCATAATCATTGCATATTACTAAGACAAAATAATGAAAGTACTAGGTTTAACCACCACAATTCCATTTTTGATCATTGATCTTGTAAACACTTTTTAATTATTTTTTCTTCTCCTTTCGTTTTTTACTTAATCTACTGTAAGTTTAAACGGCATTAAACAAAGTGTTTTAATCAGTTTTATTCAACAGTACAACGTGGGAATTCAGGTTAACAGCAACACATGTTGAGATTATTCGAAAATTAAGTCCTCGTTTGCCCCTCCTAAAGGTCTAACTATGAGGCCGCGGGTCCCACACACACACGTTATCTCGTTTACAGTTCCTCAAGCGGTCTCTGTGCTTAACAATTGTGTTTCTCTCTTTAGCTCGTTAAATGTCAACGTAATAATAGTAAATTTGTATATTTTATCAATTGAATTTTTTCGTTAAGTAAATACAAATATTTCTGTACTTTTTTTAAAACTTACGCGTTGGTTCCTGCTTTATTCCCACGGACCCTGTCATACTGTTTCCTCTCCGCCCTCCGCATGTCTGCGTCGTGTTATGTCTCAGAAGCTTTTCTTAATCCCATGATTTAAAATCTGCGCCCAACAGTTTCTCAATAAAATTATAAAATTAAATTACATATTTGATATGCCGAGTTAAAAAACATTGCAACTGATAAGTACATGTTGTAAATCGGATGTTTTAGAGTTCAATACATTATTATTCATAACATTAAATAAATTTTATTTTTTACTTTAAATATATTAATTCATAAAAAACCTAATTTGAATGTATGAAAAGAAGAGATTTTTATGTAGGAATGAAAAACGAGGGACAAATGTTTGTTGTTCGCGTCATCGTCAAACCGTTAAGAACTGTTGACTTAATTTTAGAATAATTCTACATGCGTTGGTGGGCGAATTGGTAATGCAACACGTTTTAATGTTATTGTAATGCAACGTGGGAAAAGTATTTAATTAGTTCATGATTCCACCACTAAACATTTCTTTTTTCTTTTTATGTAACACTTTCTAACTCATACAATGTTTGGATGGTTAAAGAGACTTTGGCTCTTAGTATGATACACAAAGTATTCCGAGTCATGTTTTACCTTTAAATAAAAATGGAAAAAAGATTGAGGGGTGATACTGTATCTTTTTTTAAAGATAAGTCAACATTATCAACTTAGTAACTAATGTAATTATAGCTACAAAATACGTACCTGAATGTAATGTGACAAGGGTCTTATCCGTCATAGAGATTTAAGGATAAGAATTCGTCAGGACATGAGTGTTTTAGTTTAATGATAATCAATGCTAATGAACTTTTGAAATCCGGAAAATGAAACTGATACTGGGATCGAGTTTGCCCGTCTAATCCAAAACCTACGTGTCCTATCAATAACAATTCAGGAAAAATAAATTTAAAAATTTCCAAGTATTTTATGAGTACTTACACAAACATTAACATGGTTCTTTCTCTGTAGAGCTATTTGAGATGAAGAGGCAGATGGCATGAAATACGTCAAACTGTTTTAAGATATCACTTGATTTCTGCTTTATTTTTTTTTAAAAATCTATTTATTAAGTATTTTTTCATAAGAGAGTGGCAAAAAATCAACTAACAATTAACGAGAAAATATGTATGCGTATAACTTCTCACTGCTGTATTTACGCATTGCTATTTAGTTTTTCATTGTTTGCATATACAGTATAAGATACATCTGGTCATATTAAACAAAACAAGGAGAATATAAAACAAAACATTTATTCTTATTTATTATTTTATTACTTATCCCTGTCACCATGTATGGGTGATAAATACAGTAGATAGTTAATAACAGTTTTTTAATTATAGGCTACTTAAAATGCTCTTGATTGCGGACTTCGCATTACGCAACGTATCATTTAATAATAACAATCAATTCAAGTGAAAAACTTATCCAGGAATTAAAGCAGCCCCTTTTAAATCCATTGTTTCATTAGAAAAAGGTTCCGGATATAACTTTTCCAGTGCATAACATTAACAATTTTAATTAAAAGATGACATAGAAAGAAATTGCATGGGTTGAATAATAAAGGAAGAGAGTTAATCTCTACAGAACACTAGAGAGTAAAAACGAAATTGGTGTTGATATTCGGCTGGCAAACTCAATTACATGTGCGTTGTATACCGACACACAACGTGTGGGCCTCTCAGGCCGGCACTAGTGGACTGAGACTGACAGGTTTATTCAATCGATCCTCAACTCTTCACAGCTTTGTACAAGGACATCATGTATGCGTCAAATTTTATGATTTCTCCACTCTCGATCTAATATGATGTCTTAATATTAAAAATTACGGTCAAAAAATGCCGTATAGAGGTTTAATCATTGTTCAATCTATTTTAGTAATACTCAACCTATATATGAATTTACATGACAATTCGAAATTTAAATTAGTAAGTCAATGCAATTGCAATGCAATGCAATAAAATAAAAAAGTATTCTTAATAGAAACGTTAAATGCTTGGATAGTCTTGCATTACTAGCAAGTTCATCAACTTTGTTCAAAGCTTGACCTTTCAAAGTCGGACCAATTTTAACACAAGGGTGTACTGGATAATGTTGTGTACTTCGCAAAAAGCAACCGTTTATTATGTATTTATTAGGCTTATTTATATTAACAAAACATACCTGAAGGTTCAAACATAACAAACCAAAATTATATTCTAATAGTTTATAGTTCGGAATACTCCACCGGAAGAACATTACATTAATACAAATGTATAACAAACTGTGAACAAATAAACAGGTAAAAACGTAAGTTTTTTATGTGTTTTTGAGGAAACAGTGGTGAAGTAGTTGGATTTTGTAGTAAACACATATAATAATCCGTAGTAAACACATATAAACACATCGTTTCCGGATCAAAATATTGTATAAAGATGATCTTCTCAACGTAGATTCAGCTTCATTGGAACTTTTGAGTTGGTTACCAGCTGACAGACCTGTTCTAAATTCCTTAGTGATGGAACGGTAAAATTCTTCTCTAGTTGTCTAATTGTTTTTAAATTTTAGTAAGATATACAAACCATGACAGTAATAATAAATTATGCTCATTGTTTTAACTACCACACTTAAATTTCGAAAGCAAAGTGTGTTTGAGTATTAAATTATAAATAATGTAATAAATTTTTCATTCTTACTTGATGCTTATTGAATAGAGGATATACGCTTTGATGAAAATTCAATGACTTTTTTGGGTATTTATTCTATGTATTGGCATAAAAAATTCGTCAAAGAACACAACAACAAAAAATGGCAGTTCTGATCAGATTCTCAAACTATTTATAATTATATTTTTTTATTTACTTCTCACACGCCCGTTAAGTTTTGTGTATGAAATAAAGAATAAAAAACTGAGTATTATTATCTCTGTAATTAGAAAAAATATGAATTAATGATCAATGTTCAATTCCCACTTATCGAGCACGATAACTGATTGTTGGTCGTTGATATATTTGCTGGAAAAACACACCAAAGAGCAAAACCTCGGCCTCTGAAACCTGACTGGAAATTTGAAAGAGGTAGGCCTATAGTTTTGCTTTAAAACTGTCGCGTTAACGATCATATGTCTCTCGGTGTAATTATCTTAGATTTGCTTTCAAAATCCTTCCCTTCTGTGATCTTTACCTTTATTTCAAACAGTCCTATTTTTCCAAAATCCTGATTTATTTAGATGTAAGTGTATATTTGATTGCACAGTTTGGTTTTACATATATATATTGTACAGCATTAACTGATTAAATACATTAGAAATAAACAGTGTACGTTCACTACGATGTTGGATATCTCTGTATCTCTTTAGGCCATTGCAGCCACCTTTATTATCCTTTAGTTTTACAACTTTTCAAGGTATTTGTTTCGTTGAAAGTCGAATTCAATATGTATTTGATAACGATTTTTTCTAGTATTGTTGTTGGATATGCATGCGAATGTATCATTCATAGGTCATTACATTAAAATAAATCGTGATTAGTGACTTTTGATAGTACTATATTAGTTTACGTTTTTAACAGCAGATAAAATTTAATGTAATGTAAACACTAAAAATATCATTTATACAGCAATATTTAAGTTGTAAAAAGTTTATCCGTCCACTCACCATATTTGTTAATGTTAAGGACTTTATACGTTTTACCATTTTCAACTGAAAATAAAAACTGATTTTAAAATATTTTGCTAAATAATAATTAATTAATAATAAAAAAGATTCGATTAATTAAAATTAAGATAGTTAAAATAATTGGTTGTACATGTTTTCAGTAATTTACAATTCCAGTAAGACATTGTTGAATCAAATTCAAAGAAAGAGTAAAATATTTATATGCGCCAGTTTAGTCTTCAATCTCGTGTGAAAATAAAATCTAATTTGCTTTTGTGAATAGCAGCGCCTAATATCTTTGCACAGCTTACGCGACGGGGAAAATTGGCTGCCGCCCTTACGCTTTTGTGTCAATGTTAGTCTTCGCTTCGTCTGCGGATGGTTATATATACAATTTTTGACTACAGTTTGGTAGGAATTTACATATAGATTTCAGAAAACCGGTACTTGAGATGTTGAAAAAATTAATTATTAGTCAATACATTATAAACGCTGCATGCAATGTAATAGTTAAAAGGCTTATTAAATTAGTGAATTAAACTCGAGTTAAAAGACAATGTATCAATTTTTAAATTGTATAAAATTAAGAAAGATTATTGACATATAATCGCATTATACAACTGATAAGTCGACGTTGTCGATAAAGTTTACATATTATGATTTATAATTGAACATCAAACTTTATCATAGATTATATGTAAAGATAATTTTAAATGTTATGTAGAGTTGGTATTAGGTTTATCCTACAGATCAAAATGAGGCTGGTTTTCACTACTCTTGGTAGCACTATTATTGGTTTTGGGTCATTATCAAATTAATGGCTAATTTGAGGAAGGTAAAAAAATAAAAAAATAAAATTCAAAAACAACTTATTTATTGGTTATATATTGTAAATGTATTAAAGAATCAAACCTTAAACATAGCAGAGCTTAAAATTTACTACAGAGCTTACTTTTAAGGCTAATTTTCCTCATTTCATATCAGAAAGGCACAAAAATTTCCCCCTCGCTACGGGTTTTTTTCTTGTAAAAAAAGGTGATAAAAAATTGTTGAAGTCAAAAGTTATAGTCTGAATGTTGAAGTTAAATGTAATTACTAGTACCTACACATTTTAAAACGAGTTTATATTGATTATTGTGTTATTTAGCCTGGAAAATATGCTAATTTTAGTTTCAATCTTTAAAACCACACAAAAACTTTCTATTTATTTGTAAAAATTTATTAATTTCACTAAGAAAATATTTTAAAATAATAGTAAATAGAGTAAACTTTCAACTAACATAAATTTCCTAATTATTATTAAAATGGCGTGAGCGAGGGGAAAAGAAGCAGTGAGCGAGGGGAAAAGACCCGTGAGCGATGGGGAATTTACGTGAGCGAGGGGAACTACTCTTTAAAAAATAATGAAAATAAAAAATGATAAGATGGTGACAAAATTGCCCTCGTCACAGAGCAAGACTTTTACAATGCAACATCATTTTTGAATTTGTATAGAATTCTATTTCCCTTTGTAAAAATCATTGGTGTTGGCAAAAATCCAACAATTTGTTCACAAGATATATAGCTAATGTCTTTTTCATTAGGTTTAAAGGTAGATTTACTTCCGTAGCATTACATAAACATCACTTCAACTTCACGGTCAGGTTGTACTTCTCCTTGGATAACTGCTACAAAATTAAAGTTCTTTTTGCCTGAGGAAAAAGAAACAACAACATATACCTCTGACTTCAAGTTCTTAAAAGTGTATGGAGCAGGTTTTATTATAGCCTCTTCCTCTTTAGAGCTGTCCTCGGAAGATGAGTATACATCCGAAACTTTTAAAATGGTTTTCTTATTCTTTTTTATTTGATTGTTTGAGGCTGCTGGATCAGTAAAAGTAATATTTATTAGGTGAAAGTGAGTGCACTTTTCCTCCTTATCAATTGTGCAATCGAAACATGACATTTTCGGCCAAACATGTTACTTGCACTCCGATCCCAATAGATTTGTCTGACAGACATTATTCCCTTTAAAACTGGAAGATTTTTGGGAAGAGATTGCTTTACCTCCTCCACGTAAGCGGAACTGATCTCAAGAACTTTAGTTTTACTAGTTAGGAAGAGAGACACTAAGTCTTTTGCACGTGATATCGTGACCTTGTAATACTTTTTGGTCAGCATTTCTTTTTATAGAACCTCCTACACCATCCATTACGCCCTTGCCGTGGCCCGGCTCTGAAAAGTTCCAAGTGAAGCTCTCTAAATTCTTAAAATGTTTAGGCAAAATTTCTTGCATCAAAAAAATGTTGAACCTATTCCTATACTGTGAGGAAGGACTATCTGAAAACAAATGGATCACTTTTGTGTCAGGAAATGCTTTAGAGGCATCTTCTAGGATTGGATTCATATGAGCCCACACACCGTAGGCGTGGTGATCTAAATTGTCCGAAGCGGTGCAAAAGGTTTTACAACAAACTTCACCGTCTTCAACAAAATACTTAGCACCAGTGTGCAAAGAAATTTGCCGCTTAGATGCACCAAAATGCATCGATTGAATTTCGGACGTGCATTTAGCCATATAATTTTGAGAAAAATCCACTTGAAAAATTAGACGTCCCGATTGCAAATTCTCTTTCAAATTCTTTAAGCAGCTGGCTTGATGTTTCATAGTGTATACATGTTTTTTTAAACAAAATCAGTTCTTTTTTAAACTTTTCTTTAAGGATTGAAGCTTTTTCTATTTTCGCAACTTTTACGACTCGCTTTACAGTTTTTTCAACTCCTTTTATCAGTTTTTTTTTTTTTTTTTTATGAGGTTGATGCCCATTCGCTATACTCTATGTCTTCATCTTCGTCATTAAAAAATTGTACTTGATTACATTTGCATTTCTCGCATTGTCCCATCATACACTTTTCTTTATTTGAAGAACAAACGACCTCTTTTACAAGATTCCCAACTTGGTCATGTTCTAAAACCCCTGCCTTCTTAAGAGCAGTTGCGAGAAACTGAAAATTCTCATGCTTTATGCATGCGCATGTTTCCCTATCCCTTTGTTTAGGGAGTGTTACCCAAAAGGGCCTGCTTCTGCAAAACGTAGTGTAAGAGATTTTCAAGTCATTTTATTTTAAGAAACGTTGATATAAATTAGGTAAGCTGTCAAGCAACAATCTCCTCTGTTTCTTTGTCTTCCCACTGCGCACAAAATCCTTTTTGCCTGGCAACATTTTTGAAAATGTATCGTCTTCAAAAAACTGTTGAATAGCCTTAGCTTCTTTTACTTTTACGGTGTTGTACGTCCTTTTTGGATTTTTTGTAAGTGAATCAGTGTCATTAACAATTTTTTTGCTTGCTTTGTATGACATGATGTCGGCTAGCTGTCTTTGGATTCGATATTTTTTTAATTTTTTTGTTTCCAATGACTCTTGTTAAAACCTTTTTTTCGTTTGTCTTAGGCTTAACAGACTTGATTTGGTCTTTTATTTGTTTTTCTAGGGCTAAGCCGACAAAAAGCTTTTTTTTTTTTTGACGTTAGGCGAAACTTTTTCCTTGCCAACAATTTCTTTCAACTTTTTGGTTGGGGTCGGTGAGGAGATATCCTCATTTTCCTTTTTCTTTTTCGCCTTCTCCCTTTACAACCTCTTCTTATACTTATACAACTTCCTTTTTAAGAATTCAATTTTTTCTGTCTTTTTTCAGATCTCTATAAGCTGTCGCTCTATCTCTTCTGACCATTTTTCTTCCAGCCATTTTCTGTCTTGATAAGCTATGACTTGAGGTAATATTAGCTTCTATGTCTGAGTTTTCAGGAGTATCTTCCATTAATTTTTGTTCGTCTTCTTTCTTTTTTTTCTGTAAAGCTTTTTTCTTTCTCCACTTCTTTATCTGAATGTTTAATTCTTTACTGGTCATCTCACCTACTAGTTTTATTTTTTTTCAGTTTTAAGTCTATGATATCTTTCACGATCTCTCGACCTCTTCTTCTCCAATTCTTCTGCTGACATGTTGCTTTTCCTTCTTCTCTGTCTTGCTGCTGCCAGCTTCTTTTCCCGCTCATGCTTCTCTGCATCATTTTTTTCTTTCTGTTTTTTGACGTCTTTCAAAATATTAAACCTGAAAAAATAGCAATTTGTTGCAAAGACTGTGTAATTATAAATTAAAAAGCTATAAAAATTTATAATTCAAAATAAAGTAATAGACCTACTAACATATATATTGTTTTTCTGTATATTTTTTTCATCATTAAAATTATAATTTTTTTAGCTTATCTTTAAAAATATTAAATATGAATAATAGGAAGTAATAAGTTTTAAAACCTCTGTTATTATAAATTTAAAACTAAACTATAAAAATTTATAGTTCAAGATAAAGTATTAATAACATATTATATTGCTTCTCTGCAACTTTCTTTTATAACCATCTTTGAAATATTAAATATAAATAATAGTAAGTAATAAGTTGCAAAAACTTTTCTTATTATATATAAAAAACTATATAAATTTACAATTCAAGATAAAGAAATAATAACATATTGCTTCTCTGTATCATTTCCTTTTTTTAGCAATCTATAAAAATATTAAACAAGAAAAATCTTAACAAGATGCAAAAACTTTTATTATAAATAAAAAAGTTGTGACAATTGATAATGCAAGATAAAATGTGTTATTATAATGATAATAGCACAGGGATTCCCTTTATTCACGACCCATCCATAAGCGAGGGGAGTCGTGAGCGAGGAGAAAATGCCGAAGGTCTATAGTTTTTGACCTGACTATTCAGCCAGTATTGCTCCACCCGTGTTTGAGGTCATAGCGGCTTCGTAATAATTTCTAAAACTACGATTGCTAGTAGTGTGTTTTGGTTACACCTAGACCGGAAGTCGTGCCATCTGCCCGAGCAGCTGCTCGCGAGCAGTTGACTCGGGCAGCTGGCGCCAGCTGCCATGCCATATAGCTTCCGGTGGGGGTTAGAGGGTATATATGAGATGCTGTAGTTATATGTTATGCCATATAGGTTGGGGTGGAGATGGCGATAGTGTTGGCGTTAGGGTGAAGTGAATTTGCGCATAAAGTGGGGTTGAACTAAAAATGCGCATAAATTAAAAGTTAGTTTAAAATTGAAATTCGTCGGTGTTAACGAAACTCTAACAGTTGAACAAAAATTAAGAGTTAGTTGAAAATTGAAATTCAAACTTATAACTGGGATGTGGAAAAATACGCCAAGGTCATCCAGAGTAAGTTTTTAAAAATTCTATCCAACTATCACCAGAAATAGTTTTAAGTTGAAGTAGTTGGTGATAGCGGGATAATTGATTCGTGCCATGGGAGAGGTGTTTATCGTTTGAAAGTTGGCGATCGAATGAGAAGCGCCGCCTAGGGAGAGGGCTTATAAAACGGCAACCTTCCCCCACCACCCCTTCCCCCACTCCTTTAGACCAATAACCGGTCGCCGAATCTATGTGGTGAAACTGAACTAGACATGGATAATTCTAACCTCAAACCTTAGTTTTGCATTGGTGAGCATGCGCCACTCCCACTCCTTTACCTTTCTTTTATATTTTTAAAACCGAACAGATGTCTGGGAAGCCGCCCCTACGAGCAGATGTTCGGGCAGGTGTTGGGGGTAGAGATGTTGAAATATTGGGGTGGAGATGGCGATAGCGTTGGTAGTCGGTTAAACTGAATCTGCGAATAAAGTAACTAGGGTTGAACTAAAAGTGCACATAAATTAAAAGTTAGTTGAAAACTGAAATTTGACGGTGTTAACAAAACTCTTAATAGTTGAACAAAATTAAAAGTTAGTTTAAAACTGAAATTCAAATTTATAAATGGGATCTGGAAAGTATGTCAAGGTCATCCAGAGTAAGTTTTAAAAAAGCCTACCCAACTACCACCAGAAATAGTTCTAAGTTGAACTAGTTGGTGATAGTAGGATAGGTTGAAGTAACTTTTGAATTTTATTAGTGAACATACAATTAATGTGCAACAGCAGAGTTTAAACAAGTTGAACTTTTGTGATGAATTACAGAGTTGTAAATGCAAACACCGACGACGATGAGAAGGTAAATGCAGAGTCCCCAGATGATGTATTTGAAAAGCTTGAACAAATGTAACATTTCGAGTTGGTTTTCCCGTTCCATTTCCAATCGTTTAATTTCCAATTTCAATTTATCCTCTTCCATTCTAGTTATGAAGGGAACTTCATCCATCATATCCATCATGATTGTGTTAGTGTTTGAAATTTTAAAACAAGTGATGTTGATAGTTCAGAAGTTGAAGACGGAATGAGAAGTGAAAGGGAGAAATGTTAGTTAAATAAAGAAGTGGTGGGGGGAAGGATGAATTACAAAGAAGTGGTGGGGGAAAGACGTTGCTCTTCATTATTACCATCAGTAGTGTCAGATGGTGCAGGAGTTAAATTTAGTAAACTGTCTTCGTCCAAACTTTCAACCTTATCACAAATAGGACAATCGTATGTTATTTCCAAATTCATTTTGATGGTTGTAAAATTATCTACAAGTTCTTGTAAAATATTAAAAATGTCTTGTAACTCTTCTTTAGAGTTTATTTCAAAACTAGAATTCATTCGGGTCAATGGAGAGTTGTTCATTGTTGGAGAGTCGGTGATGGAATGAGGATCGGCGCATAGGGAGGGGGTTTATATAATGGCGACCTTGAGCTTATGATCAAATAAAGCGGTAAGTTCTTCTTCTTCATCTTTTAATTCAATTATTCTAACTGAATTAGTTGTTTCGTCTTCCTCACTCTGTGATGATGATGAAGAAAATAACTCACCAGGATTTAAATATTGAACCACAATTCTGAACCATCTCATAGGATATTTGTCCATGATAGAAAGTAAGTTTTGAAACAATTCTTCCATCTCCTCCCTCTCAGTTATTATATGTTCAAACTTGATAAATTTTGCTTCCATGTTGTTAGTTTGAGTGTTGGAAGTGAAATGATTTAAAGTTGAATATAATATTATATAAAAATTACAACCAGTAGTGGGGGAAATCTCAAGGTCATCCAATTGAAGTTTTAAAAAAGAATATAAAACTGAAATTACACATTTGATGGTTCTACAGGATCGGAATACCAATCTGACCTGTATTTACATCTTTTTAACATGCATGTACAAAAATCATCTGTATGAACCTTGGTGCGTTGACAATGAGCAAGATCGAGAGGGTGAAATTTGAAACATCTTTGAGGACAACATGTATGAAAATATCTCGATTTGTAAATTTTCAAAGTTCGCAATTCCGGTGGTGGTAGTTGTTTTGTTTTGCATTTGCAGTAACAAGATCCAAAGAATTCACATTTAGTACAAGCTAACCCATCCACCATCATTGGCCCTAAATCTGTACATTGTTGTTCACAACAGTAACGAGGTTTGTACTTGTATTTTTGCTCTTCCATGTTGCCGCTGCGGAGTCCAGTGAAAGAATAAGAGTGTATAGTGTTGAATAGCGAGTTTTATGTACTGTGAAAAGTGGTGGGGGTAATTTCAAGGTCATCCAAATGGAGTTTTAAAAAATTATACCTTACAAGTGTAAGGATTATTAAAATTTAGGAAGTTTGTTTCTCTTTGTTTTCTTCAGACTTTTTATTTTTCTCAGCTTTAGCCATAGCAACTAGTTCTTCTATTGATAGTGGATGTACTTCAGGAAATTTTAAAATTAATTTAGCTTGGTATCCTTCTTTAGCTAATACATCTATATCTTTAGTCATTTGTTCAACAGTGTTGTAATCTTTTCCATAGATTTTTCCATCAAGTTGAATCATCATTCTGTACAACATTTTCTTAAATAGGTCTTGTCGTGGTGAGAGCTGAGAAGCGAATGATTATTTATACAAGTATCACATCCTTTTTATTAACTCATATTGATCACGTGATTCTTTAGTTGTAGTTTTGTCTGTCAAAAGTTATTCAACATTGGTAATACTTTTGGAACTTGATGTTATGTTGACCAGTTGGCGATGAAGAAGTTGTAGGTTGTGTAGAAATAAATATTTCATCATCGCAATATTTTGTTTTAGTGAACATCCTTGTATTAGTAGCACTAACATCAACAGTTAAGTGATAACCACCGGTAAGTAAAACTCGCATTTCGTTGGTTAAATCTTCGAGTTGTTCAAAAGTTGTAGTGGTGTTGGTATCATAAGATGCACACTTGACTTTGAGAGACATCTTTTAGTTTTTATATTAAGCGATAGAGTGAGCGAGATGTGTACGGTACGAAAGGTAGTCGTAGACTGATGAATTTTACAAGTAGATTTTCGCTTTTATAATCACACAAAAGTGGGTCAAGGTCATCCCGTGGAATTTTTAAAAAAAGCAACATATTGTAATGTACAAAGACATCACAATATGTTGCTTCTTTTAATTTTTTTGTTTTTTCTTTATATCATATTTATTGAAAAACAATTACAAACAAATAGTTACAATGTTATGTACAAACTAATCAGTAGTAGGTGTTACATGAATAGTTAGTTCAGTTGAGTTGTTTCCACTTGGTCCGTGCGAAACCAAATAGAGTGCGCCGGGTTGAACTACACGAAGATCTTCATTTTGAAGAAGTTGTACAAAGCGTCTTGGTAGGAAGATCTGAAATTTTGGTTCATCACCAACTGTATATGGAGCCTCGCTCAATGTGCAATTAATAGCATCACCTACTGAAGTTTCCATTTTCTTGATCGTATGAATGATGTAGTGTTTTTCTTCTTTTAGTTCAGAACATTTCTTTGTAGGTAGAATTGATGATTTAGAATGAGTGTTGAACTGATCAACTAAACTTTGAAGTAAGTTCTGTGATGCCATCTTGATGTTGTTGTTAATCTTCTTGTTAATAAGAATGTCCGTTGGAGATGTTGTCTCTTCGGAGGTTAGAGTAATACTCATGCTGCGTCATGGTAGCGCTCTCGCTTTTATAATCGACACTACCCCCACTACTGACACTACACCCACCACTTTGTTGAAGGAAATTGTTCAAGCGGTAGGCATTCTTTAAAGCGCACTGCGACCTTCGATGTTTAAAACTTTTTGATGAAATACAAAGTTCGTTGAAGTAGCATTGGAAATCTTTATCAATTATTGCATTAATCACTTCGTTGCTTGTAAATGATTGTATCCAATTTGCTTTTTCCAATCCCCTTGTGTAGATAATTTTAAACTCTTTGCAATAATGATTCATAATGTGCGGCATCATGTTATAATTAATGAAACCTTCATCCCATCTTAAGTTGTGAAAATGTTTGTTCAACCATTTGTTTGTAACTTTCGCTTTAGTTGTTAGTCTATTAAATGGTAGTGGAGGTTTGAACAAATAATGATAAACTACTGATGTGTTCATGTCCAAGATTACTAATTCTTTAATAATAAAATTACCATCATTTCCTCGGAAAGCTTGAAATTCAATTATACCTCTTTTAACTTCCATTATATGTGGCGCATTAGAAAACGAAACCCGTTTATTCATGATGAAGTCTTACTAACAACTGACTTAAAAATTGAATGAGCCGATGTTTATAACAGACAGGATTGTTCTTCTTCTTTCACTTCTTGTGCCACTTCATCAATATTAAAATTGGTGTGATAGTTGTTTAATTGTCTCCACATTTCAACTTCTTGAGGTATTCTATTAAAGATTGAAGTATCTACAGGACCGTATAAAATTGGAACAAAAGGTTTTTTGTCCAATGTATCAATTAGATAGTCTTTAATTATTGCACTTGAAAATATTAGTTGTTTCAAATATCTGGTGGCGGGACCGGTAGTACAACTTAAAGTGTAAAATTCTTCTTTAGTGAAATATAATTTAACATTATGTGTAGTTAAATCTCTGAAGCGAACAATTTGTCCTCCACGATGTCTTACTATATCAACTTCAATATTTGATTCCAATAAACTTAATCTTGTTCTTCTTCCAAAAGTGTTGTTACTTAAATAGCACTCCAAAAGATGTAAATGCTTCATGAGAGATTCCCAAGTAGTTTCACTGAAAGTAACCATTTTGTTTCCATGATTTAAAATAACAATTGGTGAATAATCCATTGATTTTAAAATTCCAACTGATATACTTTTTGTCATGCATGAAGAAATTGGGTAGATAATCCGAAGAAATACTTCTGTTAAAATATTGGTTGTAATGTTAACTTCAACCTTCTTCCTTTTTACTTCTTTTTCAGCTTCTTCTTCTTCTCTCTTCTTATGTTTGTTAAACTTTAGGAACTCGTCCATTTCTCGTTCAACTTGTTTTTCTATATCTGAACTATTATCATCCATTAGAGGTGTATTTTCTTCTCCGTTAGTAGAATTCATCTTGCGAATGATGTTTCCCATACGACGGTTGAAGATAGAATGAAGTTTCCACTAATTATTTTCTCGCTTTTATATTTTTCGTAAAATCCTTGAAATTTATACAATTACATAATTGTTTGTTTTCAACTTGTCTTTCACAAATGAAATTCTAACCTCAAAAATTGAAGCAGATAATTCTAACCTCAAAAATTTGCAGTTGTTGTACAATTCTTCTTAAAGTACATTCTTCACAATTCCGGTTAGCGGTGTGTAAGTAACTATTTTATCATGTAGAATTAGACAGTATGCCGAAGTTCCATCCGCTACTGGTTCTTCAAATTCCATTTCAATTTTTATATCCACACTTGATGATTTTACCGATTCATTTTGTTTTGAACAATCGATTACAATTATTGGAGCCTTGGAATAATACTGGTCAGGTGATAATAGTGGTGTATTAGTCTTTCCATAATATGACGATTGAAATCTTGCATACATATCGTATAAAATGGAAAAACGTTTTTTGCTGAACATGACATTCAAATTGTCATAGGGAAAGAATTGAGAGTTTAGGAAAACTTTACAATTCTTTATTTTACAGTGATCAAATTGACCAGCATTTGCAGTGATAACATCTTTTCGCTTAGTTTGAAAACCGAGTATTATGTACCTTGCTCGTTCCAAGTAAGTTGATGTCTTGACGGTCCATGTTTGTCGTTCTGTCTGAGGTAGTGTAGGGTATTCATGAAATTCCCAACTTCGGAATGGCATCACAATATCACGGTCAGATTTTAACTTTCTCAATAATAGGATTCTATGTTCATCGGCCAATCTTACATGAGGTACTCTCCAAACAACTTTATCCAACTGTAGTTGCCATTCCAGTTTATCTTCCGTAGTTGCAGGGTCTGCAAGTATCAAGTCCTTATTAGTTGAAGATCTGAGTAATACTAATTCTTGTTTGACATTTATTATTACCCGTTTGTAATCTTCAGCGAATCCCAAAAGCAATTGTAAAGGTACATGAAAATCAAAGTGACCGTTGGAAGCTGGTGTTATAGTGTCTTTATCGGGGGCAATCCATCCGGCGGTGACTATTGAATTCTTCTCATGCGGTGTTAATGATGTTAATCCTTTTAATGTAGTTGTTATACCAACCTTTTTTGTCGAATCAACTGTCACTCCTGATATTTCATATCTTATTTCATCAAAAAGATATGCCATTGGGTTATTTATAAAAGGAACTGTTGAAGCAGTTTTTCCATCCAATTTTAATACCCGTCCTTCGATGTACAAGTAACTTTCACACGGTAACGTGTAAATATCTTGTTGTTGAATGGGAATCCTTATTTCATCGTTATTGTTTAATTTTGATGAAGTGTAAGGGTTGTGCGTGTGATATTCCTTCTCCCATAGTGTTTCGTCGAATGTCGGTCCTTGAGATATATCCAGGATATCCATTGTTGTTAAGTTTTAATCCAATCTTCTGTAGAAAACGAATGTTGTCTGATGTTAACTCTTCCAATGTCGAGGAGCTACTGAGCTCCCGACTCTTCCGTTGCGGTTTAAATGATAATCCCATGTCGACTTTTATGTTGCTGCTCTGATGTGTATCCGTATAGTAATTGTTTCTCCTCTAAAGTCAACACTAATACCGTCTTGATCCAATATGTTCAGTACGATGTCTGAAATGAAACTGGTGTTTAACGGTAGGTATATCAAGTTTTTTGGCTTCTCAACAATTTTAAAACCGGGAGCCACTGTTGGATAAAATGTATGTAAAATATGTTGATTAACTCCATCTCTATACGATCCGTGTATAATGTTGCACGTGACATCGATACTATTTACTTTTAATATTGTTACAGTTGAATCACCTGAATGAGTAGTTCCAGGAGTTAAGATTTTCTTTTTGGTATCTGTAAATCCAAGTAAACTGCCAATGGAGTTTTCCAAGCCAACATCGATATAATATTTCGAAGTTATTTTTGCTTTTAAAGTATTATTGTTTCCTTTAACGGTGATATTTTCTTCTCCGAGTTGTTTCTGTAGTAATTGGTTTATATCATCGATTTCATAAGCTCCAGTAGGAAATGTAATTATTTTCAATTCTGAGTATTTTCCTGCAGCATCCATAGTTTCATAATAATGTAGTAAATTGTTTTTTCCTTCCGTAACATTGGGAATTGAGTTGTAGGTAGTCAAATCAAGTAATGCCGCTTCCCATAATCTTTCCTTGGATAGACGCAATGCTGGGAACAATGTACTTTTCAATGTGGATGAATTTCCAGTCAGTGACACTGTATACGATGACATCTTAAAGGTGACTGACACTTTTCGCTAGAAACTCCAAACATAAATGCCCACATATTTCAGTATTGTTAGGTTGTTCTCTCTTGTAATTGTAAAAAATGTTTTTGGAGTTTCGAAAATAATGTTGAAGTTCTTTCGGTGGTGGTAGATTGCCAAAACTGTCAAAGTAGTAAATGGTTTGTCCGAGTTTTTTATAGCATACCCAATGAGTGCCTGGACCATAGGTGGAATCCAAATTTACTATTCCAGTTTCATTTTTCCATATTTTAGTTGGTAATGCATCTTTCATAAAAACTCCTCGAAAGAATGGTATTTTCAAACATTTTACATAATCATTTAACTGATGATTTGTTAAGGCTTTATTTGGAATTATCAATTGATTCTTCTTATTTAGTACACACGGTACGGTTTTAGGTATAAACCTGCTCCGTTTTTTACCATTTGCCAAACAGAAGTCTTCTTTACATTTGCCTTGCGAGTTCTACGACGCCCTTTTTTAATGTTTCCACCTCTTTTGGGAGCGCCTCTCTTTGCAGGTCTTCCTCTGCGTCTTCCACCACCTAACTTTGCTTTCGTCTTCATGGTTGTAGTTACTGCCCAAGCCGCTGCTTTTTCTGCAATACTTGCGTCACTTGATTTTACTCTTTGCCAAGCTTTTTCTGCTAGAATGTTATCATCTATTGATCTATTTGTTGAATCTTTATACTTTGAATATGCTATATCGTGTTCTTTGCAAGCTTGATCTAATTTATTAATTCCAGGATCTCCTCTTGCTAAACGTTTTGCCAACTTAGTTCCAGGTCCACAATATTGATAACCTCCGGGAAGATGTAATTCGTATGGTAAAGCGTCTATCGCTCGATTCACAACAGCACCAATTGGAATCCGTCTAAGCAGGGATAATGCAGCTGATGTTAAACCACGTCCTCTCTTGCCGCTGTCTTGACGACGACTGAGCGATACGGTCTTCATTATGCTGTTTTATGTAACCAACGTCTTCACTCTATGAAATACTTTATGATAATGAATCCTTTTTTTGTGTATTCCATACTTAAATATTCAAAAGTTTTACTAGTATCTATCAATGATTTCATCTTTAATCCATTGGTTTCTCCGAGAATCTTCGATTTTATTGTGTTTCATCGATGCATTAATCAAATGATTATGCATATCAATAACTACATTACCTACAAGATTCATTACATACTCTATATTAGTAGCATCTTTGTCATGTGTAGGATTATCAAGATTTGTGATACGTTTACCATTACATGTATACACAGATGGATCGTTTTTAGAGGTTGCTATAACTTGATTAATAGTAGCAACATCATTTGGAGCTATTCCTGCTGATATGTTAGATATTCTTCTATTTTTTCCATCATATACGTTATTTATTTTATCTCTAACTATAGTTTGTTTTACAACAACACAATCCTGATCATCTTTACCAGTTTAACTTCGGTTAATCGTCTGCCTCCACATATAAAGTTAACACCAGTAGCTGATAGTTGTGGTACTTGTTTTAAAATAACAGCATCATGTTCTTCCGTGCCTAAATTTATATTTGACAATTTTTTATTTTTTCCATCCCACTTGTCATTTTGTAGTTGTAGTAAGGTAAACTTTTCACTTCCTTGCATAAACTCATCACCTTTCTTTGACACTACTTGATTTTGTTTAACAAAAGTGGATGTTTCTTTTTTTAAGCTTTCATTCATTTGTTTCACGGTAGCAGCATCCGATGGAGTTGAACCATCTTTCAGATTGGACAACACTTTTCCATGACAATCAATAACAGCATCATTATATAAAATACAATTATCTTTAATATATTTTATATTAACACCATCACTTTCTTCTTTAGGATATCCAATATCGTTTATAGTATATTTATAAAAGGAAAATCCATCCTTTTTCTTTTCTGGTATTACAGAGTGCAAATAACGCTTATTGATTGTATCTGTATCATCGGTTGGATCTGCCACATTAGTTATTTTATAATTTAAAGCATTGTACATTTTTCCACTTTTAGTCTTTTGCAACAGTAAAGCGTAATCCATCGCAGATAGCAAATAGCCTTTATTAACAACATCTCCATTGTTGACTGGTTTTGCAACATTAATAACCCTGTGAGATTTTGCATCATACAGTTGGTTGTTGTCGAGTTTTAAACTTGTAGATGTTTCCTCCTTTACTGTTTTTAAATTTGTTGCATCTCCATCTTCTTCTGGATCTTTA